>CM053503.1:107039460-107154840 GCA_028627145.1 Eidolon dupreanum | reverse complement strand
AGATCCCAGGAAGGAAACTATGGAGCGAATTTCAACATAGATTACAGCACAACACTTCTTCTTCACCCTCAGTGGCTCCAATGTTCTCATAGTTCTAAATAGTGGAAACAGCATTGAAAAAATATTTTTTTTATTTAAAACCTTTCCCTATGATCTGTGTTACTGCAAACACGTGGCCTTTCTTGAGTCCCCTTTTCCCTCTTTCACTGCCCTCCCCCTACCGCCACCACCACAACAAAAATAGGCTGGGGTACAGGACAAAAAAATCAGACTAAAAAAAAAAAACCTTCACATAAGGAATGAGAAAAACAGAATTCCTACCTTTGAGTTATAAAAACTGAAAGGTAAGGGGAATTTTATAGACCCAGAAAGTGATGAAACGAAGAGAAAGACATTGAGTCTACCCAAAAGGTGATAAAATATTTTATTTGTTTTGGGTTGTGAAAAAGAAAATAAATCATTAAAATGACTGTCAGAATGCCTCAAGGATAAGGGCATTGAGTAGGACCTGGCTATAAATGTTGTAGACAGTAATAAAAGAGTTGGTTTTGTTTCCTTAGCATTTGTCTGGGCTGAGCCTTCCTATTTCAACACAGGAATCATGGGCAATGGCAAAGTCAGCCGTCCACAGGGCACACAGTATTACCTGCCCAGGCAGCCCCTGTCCAGGACTCTCAGGGCAGCTCTCCTGCCGATATCCAGGTTTCCATGTAGCACAGGCCCTACAGGACATACCGTCAAAGTGCCTGGGCTTCAGGATCACAACTTGTTTTATTTTCATGGTTACTGGTTATTTCATACATACCTGCCTAGAAAATAGATTTTATGTGTGTATGTTTTTGTTCTTATTTTTCTTAGTCCTCTGAATTCAAGATGAAGAAAGTCAGTTTCCTGCCCCAAGGAGCTCAGTCTACAGTCTAAAGGGCCTTGGATTAATGCCGATGTTGTTTAATGATGTATTTCAAGTGCCTGAAGATAGAGAAAGGTGATAGAGTAGCTGTTATAAAAGCAACTGTTTATTCTATTTAAACCCAGGAAGGATTAGTTAAGAATTTGTAAAAGAGGTAGGATTTTCAACTAACCCACAAACTTGCATTCAGCGTTTTGCTTTGAATATTTTCTTTTTAATTTCTACAAGTTAAGCTCTCCCATGAAGATGTGATGGCTCAACTAAATCTCAAAAGACAGCTCTCACTCGAATCTAAGTTTCTCTAAATCTGAAATAAATAAAAACATAAAGAACTTGGAAATAAATTTAACTTTGGAATGAACTGGATTTAAACACATGTGCCAGTCAACACTGATCTCTACCACTACTCATACATTCAAATTTGATCCAAGACAATTTGGTCTCATATTTGTCATCCAAATCATTTGCAATAGGACCCAAGAATACTACTGAGGACAGTGACGTGATAGAGAACAAGTAGTATTTGTAAATGAAAACAACTCTAGCTGCCTTTCTATAGTAACCACCTATGACCAGTACATGTTTTAAGTGTCAAGGCTCTTTCCACACCATCACAAGAATAGGGCCTTAAAGGAGCTTTATAAAGGTCCCCACTGAATACACATGGCTGAAAATCTGGACCTATGAAATATCTTTCCAGGATGAGCCATGGCTCCATGTCCAAGACATGTTTGTATAACTCACATTACTAAAAAGGAACCTTGGCCCTAGAGTCCATTGCCTATTCAGTTGAAACCAACATGAGCCAGCCTGGATGACTCAGGGGAAACGGTAATGACAGGATGAGTAATTATTCTCTTGAAGTCACTAGTTAGGATAAAAGCAGTTGTTCATTACCTGACAGGACAGGTTCCTCAGGTGGGCAGAGAACAAAACAAATAAATCAATGTCACTTTCTCCCCTAAGATCTTAAAACTCTATATTTAAAATCGTCATTTTGGCTCACAATTCAAGGAAAGCTAAAGACACAACTATCCATTCGGCCTCTGGTGATAACAGGGATCCAGCAGATAAAGGAGAAGTGATTGCGAAGGGGACATTTGTTAATTTAGTGGAGAGAAATCCTATAGGAACACCGCCTGGTTTTCAGCTCTTGTTCTCTGCCTAGGTTATTTTAGGAATTCTATAAAATGAATACAATGTCTTATTCTAAAAGGGTAAGAACACACATCAACAACTGAAAGTTAAAGACTATGGCAGTTCATTTTAAAGACTTGAAAATTGAAAATCTTTCTCTTTCAGAGTCATAACCAGTCTCTCTCTTTCACAGTCATATGAATGCATTAAGGATTCTCACTTCCTAATTAATATGAATCTCCCACTATTTTGCATCACTCTAACTTAAACTTTTGGGGGAGATATATTAAAATACTATTTCCCTACAACAAGCAGACAAGTTCTGGAGATCTAGAGCAGTATAATGAATATAGATAACACTACTGTATTATCATCATCAAACTTGTTGAGAGACTAGATCTTTATTCCCACCACAAAAAAGAAATGATAATTATATAATGTGATAGAGGTGCTAACTATCTCTAAAATGGCAATCAAATTACAATACATAAATGTATCAAATCAACACAGTCCATACCTCAAATTTATGCTACATGTCAAATATATATTTCAATAAAAAAATTAAAAATACTGTTTAATTACAAATGCAGTGCTACTGAAAATATAGAAAACAAACTGATTTAATAGCAAATAACCATCTTATATTGTTGCCTCACATTCCAGTTCTCTTAGATGACAGCTAAATGGGTATACGCCATGTATGATTTTGGCAATAATCTGATTGGACAGATTGCTGAGGCTCCAAAGTAAACATGAATAAAAAGCCTTGACTACACACCTGATCAAAGTATGCCTAAAATTTAAAAAGAGAAGATAGACCCCTATGATCAGAGTGTATGCTGCAGGTGGTATTACCATCCAAGCACATTTATTCGCTGTTCACCTGGTGGTGTCGCAGTGCGTCGCTGACACAGATCTAACATCCTAGAGTAACCACCTTTGCCCTTTTTATCCTAGCACAGACCCACATTTAGAGAACAGGGTGGAAACCCAGCTAATAAGTAGACAGGACTCAATGTGCATAGGTTAAACATGGAAAGTGATCGTTGTAAGAACAGTTGAATTGTGTATGGGCTTGTTCTGTTTAGACACAGAAGTTTTCATCTCTATTCTAGAAAGACTTCCTGAAGATGAAATTTCAAGAGCCATCTAAGATTAAATTTGAAATGCTGTGCTTTGGTTGGATTGCTGAAAACAACCTTTCAAGGAAGAGCCACTGAGGATTGTAAGAAAGTTGCAAAAGTACCCATTGCTGGGGGATTAAAAGCTGATGGCTGCATGTGCAGATGTGTAAATATGCATTCTAACCATTTACTATGCCTTTCCCCACTCAACCTTTCTTGCCAAGAGCCAGCCTAGAGCAGAATTCTCTTTTTTTTTTTTTAACTCCCTTTCTGTGTTTATTGTTAAGCAATCGTCTTCAATGCTAGAAAAAAAAAAAAGGAGGGGCTTACATAAACTTTTGGGTATTGTCTTCCTACAACATTGGTCATAAAACCAGCAAGAAAGGGAAACAGTGAAACCCAACAACTGTAGGGTGAGTCGAAACTGCAGCACAATTCAAGGAAATAACCATGTTTGAACCATCCTCTATGAGGATAATGTAAACAAACACCCTCTTCAGGAGGCATGAGGGCCATTGCGTGCACTCAAGGAACCTGTTTTCTAACCTTATAAAATCATCCGGCTCACCACTGTCTCAGAGGTCCAGCTGCCTCTCAGTTGGCTTTCCTCCTCCACACCATGTCTCATGTCCTTCTCTTGGGCATGGCCAGCCCCACCCCCACCCCCACCCAAACCCCACCCCCAAATAGGCAATGTTAGCCACAGCCAAAGGAAAGCTAATGTTGATTAACCAAATCTACTGAAAAACAAAGGTGCAGGCTTTAGTAGTCCTGGTTGACCAAGCAGGAGGGAGCTAAAGGGGTACTGGCCAGCTGACCAGCCCCATCACAGGAAGCAATTACATTTATAACCAGGCAAGAACAGCCCCAAGGCCTCAGAAACAAAAGTAACTTCCTGCCTGTGTTCTCTTCTTTCATTCTGTTGCAAAGGCAGGCTGAGCTATTTGGTAAAGCACTATTTGGAGAATCTCTGCTATAGAGACCTACCTCCCTGTCAGGTTTTCACCTCTGTGCTAGCGAATAAACTGTGGCAGCTGGTTTGAATAAGAAGAAAAGGAAGCAAGCATCCAAAAAAGAAAAAGTACTTAATGTAGGTAGGATAGGATTATAAACTTCAAGATTAGCTGAAGGAAAACAGTTTCTACTAGTATGAAGAAAGCATCTCTAAGAATTCTTGCTTGATAATCAAGAAATCTGGCCTTCTGGGGAAGTTCCTGGTGTGGGAGGGTGAGAAGTGATGGAACGCGAGGGGCAGCCAGCAGCATGGGTCTCTCTAACCCTATGTTCTGTCCTTGTTGGTAGGGCCCGTGTATGTCCAGATTGACACCACAACTAGCCAACTAACATCCTTCTGACATCCTCAACCTCCTACATTTAAACTTTCAGCTCTTCCTAACTAGAGATCACATTAGGGTGAACATGCAGGTTCTTATGGATGCAGAAGTTGTGGCAAAACCTCCCAGCAGAGAGAACTTTGCTAAGAGTCAGGAAGATGTTCTTTCCATTAACTTGAGAGGCATTTGAGGCTAATGCACAAACTGTTGAGTCAGTCTGCCTGGGTAAAATCCCAGCTCTGGCACTTAGTACCATTATGACATTGAGGGAAGTTACTTAACCTCTCTGTGCCTTGGTTTCCTCATCTATAAAATGGGGATAAAATATTACCTGCTCATAAGATTTTGTAATGACCAAATGCATCCTGATATGTAAAGGACTTAAAACAGTGTTTGGCATATAGTCAGAACAATATTAATATTTGCTGTTATTTTTACTATCTTTATTATAATACTCCTGGGTATGCTATGGAAGACCTCTGTTTTCTAGACTTCTCTCAGATGGGCTGACAACACCATTCCTACTCCAGGATGGTTTAATGGCACAATTTGGCCTCCTTGGAAGTAGCTTCATATCATGGTCTTGGATGAATGAACACATCATGAAGTGGGTAGACACCTTCAAGGCATGAGCAAACTGATTCAAGGTCAGCATCACCAGGTGAGAATCAGAGGAGCCAGTCAGAACAAACCATGTAATCTCCAAGGCCCAGATATGTGGCTCCAAGAATGCAGAAAGCCCCAAACACCTTCATTTTTTCTACTGGTCACAGCAAGAGAATGATTACATTGAAAGCTTTGATTTTGCTGTGACCTAAGCAAAACTACATACTACAGACAATACAGGGGGAAAAAATACCAAGTTCCACAGATCAGTGTTCTTTCATCTGTAACATGCTGGAAGAATTGGTAAACAATTGGGAGAATTGATAGGAAAATCACTCTGAAATATATTATGAAAGATTTTGGAGGCCTAAGTCCTTGTCTGTGGTGACCACATCTAAATGAAACAATCTTATTAATTTGAAAAGTTGGATCAGCCATAGTGCTAAAGGTTCTTACAAAAGCCAACAGCATTTGCCATGCATATATTTGTTCATCTCATATTTGTTGAGCACATACATTGTACTGTCTATTCTGTGGGTAAGCATGGGGAGAAAGTTGGTGGGGGGCACAGAGTGGAGATGGCAAAAGTTATATAAAAGTAGTTGACACACTTCACCTTCTAAGAGTTTACAGGTCTGGTCATCTTGAAAGAAAATTTTCTGCTTGAAGCAATCCAGAGTAACCCAACTGAGCCCTGCCAAAGTTGTTGCATCAATTGGAACTGATAAGGTTATAAATCAAGAAAGTTCAGAAAACTGGAATTACAGAGCTGACTAGATGTAAGTGGTCCATAGATTAAGATACTAAAATTAAGTAATTTATCCAAAGACTTGCAGCTAGTTTCAGTGCAGAGCCAAATTTGGGTCTCCTTGGCTCCAGGCCAGCAGAACTGCCAAACCCCATAGAGACCCCACTCAAGATACAAGGTGTTTACAATGAGAGGGGGCAGAGAGACCCCACAATTCCAATCTGTCAGCAGACAAAAACTGGCTGTTCAATACGGTGAGCAGCAGCTCTGCACTTGTCTCATGGGAGCAACTCAAGGATACAACCTCTGTGGAATAAACTTAAGAGCCCTCTAACCATGTACAGCAGCCATTAAAACTGGCTTATGACAGCAAAGGAACAAGAAAGTACTTGTTAAACTTAAAATTCAAAACATAAATACACAGTAACTATGTGAACAAACTATACACAAGGGAACAAGCAATAGCAAAACACACAAGTGTGTTCATGACTGTAGAGTTGGCATGTTTTAAAACTAAGTGATTTTCAGTCTTCGTTATTTTCTCTATATTTTCTATAAGCCAAACATGCTTTCATGATCGTCAGCTACTAATATATTCTTTAATGCTTTGAGTACATCAGTGCAGAAAAGACAAAATGTCAATGGTAGGTGATCAGAGGGCAAAGGGCATGTGAGCAGGGACAAGTGTGAAAGGCAAGTGGAATGCGAGCCATAAATGCCTGTATGTGGGTCGAAACTGCAGCACAGTCAAACCCTGTTTTGTGCTGCTCAGTCAGTTATAACCCCATTCTGTGACTTTTTAGCTTGGCCATCTAATTTTAGGCAACTTACCCAATCTCTTTAAACCTCAGTTTCCTCAACTGTAAAAGGTGGATATTAATAGGACTTTCCTCATTAATAAGAGAGAATAATGCAAATAAAATGCTTAGTCTAGTGCCTGGCAGAAAATAGGAGCCAATAAATGTTAGCTGTCATGATGGCAGCGACAGAGATGGTAAGAATTAGTTGTTATTTTTCATTACCATTGTTATCATTATTATTAAGATTATCATTATTATGACGATGATGTTCCTAATGCTATGGTTAAAACTATAACTAAAAAGGCATTAAGGTTCCTTGCTCTGGAAGATCACCCACTGTTCTCTATATGTCTCATTGCTGGACTGTTGCTTCTCTAATCTTCATATTCTTTGAGTTTATTAATAGCAGACTCTTAAGTTGAAGTAACAGCTTGCACACCACTCAATATCATCTGGGGGAGAACAGTGATGATTGTATACAGATTCCAACCTGTTTTCTTGGGCCTAATTAAGATAGTATGATATCATCCTTTAAAAAAGGTAAAGCTCTGCAATGACATGGATGGACCTAGAGGTTATTATGCTGAGTGAAATAAGTCAGACAGAGAAAGATAAATACCATATGATTTCACTTATATGTAGAATCTAAGGAACAAAAAGAACAAACAAATCAAAAGCAGACTCACAAATATAGTGGAAAATTTGGTGATGGACAGAGGCGAGGGAAGTTGAGGGGCTGGGAGAATGGGGTGAAGGGTTAAAGAAGTACAAATTAGTAGCTGATAGATGGTCACAGGGATGGAAAGCATGGCATAGGAAAGGCAGTTAGAATTAATATATTGGCTAGGTGAAAAACAAGAGAAGAGAAGGAGCAATTAGGGGGATTGTTTTATAAATTATATAAATGTCTAACCAATGTACTATATACTTGAAACTAATTAAAATAAACAATTTTTTAAAAAATTAATTATACTAGATCCACAGTTTAAAAAGTAATGATGAGAACACTGTGATGAAATGTTAATGATGGAAATGTATCTCTGAACTTTTTTTGTGTGTGTGTTAAATCACTGATGAGTCACTGTCTACTTTTGCTTAATTTCAAGATTAAATTCAGAGTTGTTAATAACTTAGATATTACAATAGTAAATAACAGGATCCACAATTATGTACACATCTGGGCACAACGGTATAAAAACAAATATACCTAGAAAAATATCTGGAACAAACATACCAGCATGTCAATTAAAAAAAAATGGTAAAGCATCTCAGTAGATAGTCTACAGAATTCTGCTTTGTACTTGAAACATATAATTATCATAAATAAACATAAGGCTAATAATTCAATCTGCTCTTTGGACAAGAAACAGGAAGGTAAACATGGCCCTGCTCCCATCACCTCACAATCTCAGATGACTTCCTTTGGAAGCTGCCTCCCTTACATGTCAGTTTCAAGATGGGAGGTCTGTTTGCAAGGAAGAGAGCCTCTGGGCTGGAAGCTGAGAGCCCACGCCAGGGAGATTACTCAGCAGACCAAGCTCAGGTCCCTGAAGCCTCAAAAAGACATTCGTGGCTTTGACAGCCTGACCTCAGAAAACCAGACCTCAGATTCAGTTTTTTCCCTCGGAAAATGAAAAGGGGCCTAACAACTGAACCTAGTCAGCGTGCGTATTAAGCACCACATCTAAATGAAAACAGCAAAATGAAGTAAAAAGCAGTCATCAGTAAAACACAACTTTAAAGTGGCCCACACTGATGCTGTTGCCTTTCCTCTGTTAGAGTAACACTCTCATCCTATTTTAGATCAGGAGATATTTTCAGATCCTTAACACTTAAATGTCCTATCATTACAAATGTCAATAATCATCACCTCCACTCACTAAGTCAAATTAGCGACATTATTTCAGCTGACATAGGCACTTTTGAGCATCGCTTCCCACTCCCAACATATCCCACCCCATGGCCAGGACAATTACTCTAGAAGGTTCTCTTTTAATTGGCTAAATTAGTGTATTATGTGGGAAGCAGAGAAGCCTTTTGATCCATTGACCACTTCCTGGGCATGGGGACTCCCCCCTGAATGCATAACAATGGAAACATAACTGAAGGAGAAGCCAGGCTTCAAAATGCCAGGACAGCACTGAGCAGCAAAGGGTTGGGATGGGATAGAAAATCTAGCACACTACCAAGGAGAGGAACTAAAGATAGAGTCCCAAGATGTTAGAGAGTGATCAGCTAACCCAGAGCTTCCAAATGAAAAGCCGAGGGTTGTCTGTAATGGCTTGATTCTCACCTTGAGATAGAGTGCAGTAGTCAGGCTTCTCTCTCCAACAGTGAAGAGGTCTGCACCCAAAGTAACCGCCAGCCTACCAAAGATAAAAAGATAAGGTAAGAGCCACTGGTGACGATGAGTTACATTTGTGAACAACTGGAGTGTTTCCTCAGAAAAGGCAGGTAGGTCTCCAGATGTTTGAAGACGTTTCAGAGTAGAACAGCAGCAATATAACCAATTGAACAATACTAAATGCATGATATCCCTGGAATCAAGTCAGGTAGGGCTGTTAAGGTTACAGAGAGTGAGCTAATGTTTTATTAACACACACCTGGGCCCCGTCTAATTGGGAATGGTAATAATTGGTGAAATCATACACACCTCATCATGTTTGTCCACAAAAATGGCTGTTTACCAAGGCGCTGGCAGAACTTTGTCTAACACTGACATGTATTAGGGTATGTTGGCAGGCCAGTGCATTCACACATTCAACAAATCCACACACAATGCAGACTCTATGCTATTTAACCAACCCTGCTTTGGAAGACAGCCCTACCAGCTGACAAAATAATGACAACATGAGACTTGAACCTAGATGAGGAGGTGGGAGGGAACTGGAAACTTTTTCCATGTGTACTCAAGCCACTAAAAAAGACAAATAACACTTATGCCCAATTTTTAAAAATGCTATTATATATTTTATCCCTATCTGTGATGGTTAATTTTATGTGTTTAATCAACTTGGCTAGGATATGGTACCCAGTTGTTTGATCAAACATATCTAGATATTGCTGTAAAGATACTGTTTAAATGTGATTAACACTTAAATTGTAGACTTCAAGTAAAGCAGATTACCCTTCATAACGTGGGTGGGCCTCATCTGATCAGTTGAGGCCATAAGAGAAAAGACTGGGGTTCCCCCTAGGTCTCTGGCCTGGTGGCCTGCCCTGAGTATACCAGCCTCCATACTCATGTGAGTAAATTCCTTAAATATTATTCCTTCTCTCTCTCTCAATACACATAAACACACATGCACGCGCACGCGCACACACACACACACACACACACACACCTTATTGGTCAGGATTCTCTGGAGAACCCTCACTAATACACCATCTAATATCAAAAAAAGGATGAGTTGACTTTTAAAATATGTATATTATGTAAAGAAGACAACATAAGAGGCTACAATAACATGAGGAAAAGTTAGTCCACAGGAATGTATGTTGTAAAGTATTAAGCTATCACTTGATGTGGTTCATAAATTGGGTTTTGAGCATTTTAGTGGCCAAAGCAAAGAAGAAAATAGATGCAAGACAATCGCATTGACTCTAAGATAATATAAAATGTATATACCTCTCAAGAGTGTTAGCTTTTTCTTGCCGTTGAGAAATTGCTCCCAAGGTGTTAACCTTCCTTTTTTGGGGTAAATTCTTAAAGTATCTTTATAATCTGCATTGTGGGGGTCAAGAGGGAAAGTAATAATTAATAGTGTCTCTAAGTGTACACAGTAGGGATCTCCTATAATACTTCCTACTGCTTCCCTCAGTGTAAGATAAGAGGCCGAAGCACAACTCACTGAAGTGATTTAGCAAGGCAGAATGGTGCCCAAACATACAGCGGTCAGATCATCTGGCTTGAGCTGGGGATACAAATTAGAATTCCTGGAAGAATTAATGGACTCCATATCCTTTGAGATATTTCCCAGAAATGTTATTACTTCTCCCAGTAGAAAGCCAAGTGGGAATTGAGCTACAACTGTCTGAGGCAATGGTCTTGGGCAACAGCCTAGAGGAGAGGTTTTCTCTACTGCTGATTAGGGGCAGATAGACCGAAAAACGCCCTTGGAAGGTTTATAAGTTCAGGTAATATATATCTAAGAAATATAAGGTTCAATTTCATATTTTTGCATTTGTAGAAGTCTTATACACTCTTCTGCATTGGAATCAATTTTTTAAATGGTAAAATATACATAACATAAAATTTACCATTTAACATTTTAAATGTACAGTTAAGTGGCAGTAAGTACACTCACAATGTTGTGTAACTTTCATCACTATTTCCAGAACTTTTTCATCACCTCAAACAGAATCTCTGTACCTATTACCCAGTAAGCCATCATTACCTCTTTCCCGCCCCTGGTAACCACTATACTACTTTGTCTCTATGACTCTGCCAACTCAAGGTACCTTCTATAAATAGAGCCATGTAATACTTGCCCTCTTGTATCTATTTTACTTAGCATAATGTATCATAAATTCCATTCCTTTCTATGCCTGAATAACATTCCATTGCAAGTACATATCACATTTTGTTTATTCTGCAATCATTTTTATATAATTAATTCGACAAGTAATTATCAAATATTTACAATGTGAAAGTTTAATTTTTAAAACGTTAACTTTATTCTAAGAACAGTGTATAAGAGGCAGAAGAGAAGCTCCACAAGGAACCAATTAATTGTATAAATCCTTGTTTTAGAATAAGTAGCAGCGGCAAGAAAACAAGTCCCTTAAATAGTTGTTCTTCCCTAAGGGTTAGGTAAATCTCCCCCACAATCTTAATTAATGTTCTTCATGTTTAAAGCTGAAGTGAGATTAGAATATCCCCACTAAGTGGCCAGTGTACACTGGAACTCTGCATATCATGGTGCCTAAAGCTTATAATGTGTCATTCTTGACCCACAACCCAGTGATAATGGGCTTCTATCAAAACAGCAGATGTCGAGAGAAGTCAGAGAAACTGCACTACTGTGAAACACTGCTTTCTATCCCTGCAGATAAAAGACCCTGACGAAATCAACTAGAAAAGCACGACTTCCCCAACCTGCTGGCCATCCATAAGTTTTTCCTTTCTACAGCATATAAATAAGGTAACCAGCATTCTGTGTGGAAGCATGGGTCTTAAGAAAAACATGGAAATTCCCTACGCAGACATCTGAAGAGCTAAAAGACAAAAGCAAGGAGCTGCACTCCACTCTGGTTTTCATCTTCAGTATATAAAAGAGCAGGTGGCACAAAGGGGAGATGCCACTGCACACCTGAATTCACAAACGGGGCCCAGTATGAGTCATCAAAATATGTTCCCAGGAAGCTATCGAAAAACAATCATTTTTGCTGCAAAGGAATTGCAAGCAAATTCAAGAGCCATAGAGGATTCAGGCCACTTTGTCCAGCATAAACTTCTCAGCTAGGAGGATCTGCTGTCACTCGAGACGGTCAGCACACAGCTGAGTTGAAGTTTATTCACTACTGTGGTGTTCAGTTAGCTGGGAACATGTCATTTAAACAACAAAATCTGTTTTAGGAAATTATAGAGAATTTAGCTGTGCTTTCCTCCTACATTTTTTAAGCCTGACTTCAAGAGCAAGAGTATATTTTTTAGATTAAAAACAAAATAAACACTGTTAAAATTGTTCTTTTTAGTGTATGGGTAAAGAATCCATCATTTCTAAAAAGGGGAAAGTGTTATGTGTTGTGGAAGCTGGCCCCCAACAGGCTGAAACTAGGATGCTAATACAAAGGATCTCAAATTAGCCTACTCAGGAAACCCCCAAATAAGAAGGCACTCAGTTCTCTGTCCCAAGCAATTACTCAGCCCCTCTCCTCAAGGCATCGGTCAGACACTCTGGAAGTGCATGAGAAGCACAACTTAAGTACTAAAATTTTATCCGTTACAATCATTATGACCCTCCAAATTGTGTTACATTCACTCAAGCATTTCTGATGCACACACACCCTCATAAACATTTCCCACGACCTGGATCCACTCTCAAAATAAGAACCCCAACAAGGCAATCAGGATTCATCAGTAGTTATAAAATTAAACTTGAACTTGGTAGAATGCCAATTCCCTTCTCTTGTGGGCTGAACTGTGTCCTCCTCATTTCAAAATTCATGTGTTGAAGTCCTAACCCCCGGTGCCGCAGAGTGTGACTGTATTTAGAAATAAAGTCTTTAAAGAAGTGATTAAATTAAAATGAAGTCCTTAGGGTGGGCTCTAATCCAATATGACTGCTGACCCTCTAAAAGAAAATTTAGACACAGACATGTACAGAAAGAACACCGTGTGAAGACACAGGGAGAAAACAGCCATCTGCATGCCAAGCAAAGACACCTCAGAAGAAACGAAGACATCTGAGCTTTAGCTATGAAGACCACCAAAACCCTGCCAACATCTTGAGCTCAGACTCCCAGCCTCCAGAACTGTAAGAAGAGAAATTTCTGTTGTTTAAGCCACCCAGTCTGTGGTACTTGTTATGGCAGCCTTAAATAACTAATATTCTCCCCTTTTCCTTTGTCTTCTGAATACCCAATTTCCAAGGAAGGAGTCTATAAAAGTTGCAGGGATACTGTCTCCTACCCTTCTCCAAGGGCCTTGCTGTCATGCATTTCCTTATCCCCAACCATGGAATCTCTAAATCCAAAGAAAGTGACAAGTGGGGATACCTCACAAATACCCTGAAGATCTTTACTCCAAAACAGGGAACCACCACCCTAAGTCCCCTGATCTCCATATTATAGGAGCTTTCTCTGCCTTTCCCAAATGCTCTGTGCCAACTAGAAGTTACCCTGCAAGCAGCATCTTTGGGATACTGTTCCCAGAAACTGCGTCCTCATTCTTCATGCCTCAATGCCCAGGGCTGGCTCAGATGCCTTAACCAACCTCAGTTCCCTCTCTTCCTAAAAAGAAAAGGAAAAGTTGTGGGCCAAAGTGTCCCGCACATTACAGAAGAGTCCAGAATGAGAGATTATTGGGGACAAAAGGATTTCTGGTTGTTCCAAGACTTGAGTCACAAGTAACTACTTTCTCCTTCACTGGAGAAGTTTGTACCTCTTGTATGAGAGCTGTAATGAGAGCTGACTGACGTTAGTACTGAGAGACACAAACACCATAGTTTAATTTCCATACTTTCCGTAGACAATGTTTGGCCTATAGCACAGGTGGGCCTTAGGTCTGGCTCCAGAGGCTATGACTTAAAGGGGACCATGCTGGATTCAGAGGGAGACCATAACAAGATGGAGTGCTGGATGTAAGTTACAAGTGACAGTGGCAGCACAAGGAGTCACCTAGCCTGTCCTAGTGTCCCAGCTCCATTAGTCTCCTGGAGCTCTTCAGTCTTGCTCAGGCCACCTCCCCAAAGCCAACACAAGCTTGGCACAGCTTTGCCTAGAAGTATCTAGAAACAAATGTGAATCTCCTATTATTAGAAGTAATGCCCCCAAGCAATCTTAGAGCCAGCATACAAGGCTCCTGGGTGCTCTCTAGCCTGCAGTGATGGGCTGCGGTTCTACATCAGGGCATATTCCAGCAGCAGGGGACCGCTAACACTCAAGCTAATAGCCATGCCTGCCAGGTCCCAGCCCATGGAAGGAAAAAAGAGAGCAGACTGATGCAATTAGCCAGGCAAATGAGAACTTGTCAAACCATTTAGATAACACTGTACTTGAATTTATTTAGTTCCCATTACCAGAGGGTGATTGTACTTCCACCCCCTGCTGATTCTGGAGACTGCAAGGAAGTTAAAAAAAACGATAATTTCTCAGCCTACAAATTCCAGGGCTCTGCTGTTAAATCAGCACACATCATACATCATGTCAAGGGGTAATCTGACTATAGGAATCAAGGGACACACCCTCTTGAATGCCTTTGTCACAGAATCTGAAACTCAGTGATGAATTATGAAAAAATTCAAGTATCCAATTAATTAAAAATTAAAATAAGGTTCCTTATCCAATTCAATCTTCTTTATACCACTTAACAATTGATTACATATTAGCCTTGCTAATTTGTTTCAATTATTGAGTTGCAAGCATCTCAAGAGTCCATGTAGAATCATATTCTTACCTCCTTTTAGGTGCCTAGCATAGTGTCAGACACAAAATAGAAACTCAGTGAAGGCTCAATTACTGATTCCTTCTTGCTTTTGAAATAGGTTTCCCTGTAGGGAAGCAAATCCACTCTATCTGCTTCATTTAACTAACAACACAACTCCCTCCTCACTCTCCCCCCATCCCCTCACAAGCTAACACCCACAATGGGGTCCTTAAAATGAATGGCCATTGTGGGTGAGTCCAGTGAATCATACAAAACGTTACAGATGTAGTTTCAACATTGGCAAATTCTCATCCTGTTTTAAAATCTGAGCATATCTGTAAATTTCCTAAAACTGCCATAACAAACTACACAAATTTAGTGGCTTAAAACAACAAAAGTTCATTCTCTCACAGTTCTGAAGGCCAGACATCCAAAATCAAGGGTCAGCAGGGGTAATGTCTTCTGGAGGCTCTGAAGAAGAATCTGTTCCACGCCTGTCACCGCCTTGTTTCTGGTGGCTGCTGGCAATCCTTGGCATTCTTTGGCTCGTAGCTACATAACTCCAATCTCTGCTTTTGTCTTTACATGCCCTTTCCCCGTGTCTCTGTGTCAAATCACCCTCTCCTTTCTCGTATAAGGACACTAGTCAGCAGGTCTAGGGACCACCCTAAATCCAAGACAAGCTCATCTTGAGATCCTTAATTTAACATCTGCACAAAGACCTTATTTCCAAATCAGGTCACGTTCACAGGTACTGAAGGTTAGGATTTATATATATCTAGTTTAGGGGATATTATTTCACTACAATATCCAAAACCTGAACACATCATCTTTACCACAAAAACACCTTCTCTTCCCAATGCTCTCATTCATATTAATAGACTCATTTCCTAGCCTAGGACCCAGGCTCAACTCTTCAACTCAACATCAAGGGCTCTCATTCTTTGCTCTCCAATTCCAATCAGCTCCATAATCCACAGTAATGAAGTGCAGGTGGATCAGTTCTACCACACAAGAACTACTCATGCCAGTCCCCTCTCTTCCATGCATGCTGCCTGACACCCTGGCCCCAGCTTGGATCATCTGTCTTGGACCAAGTCTTGACTTCTTTCTACCTGCTCTCCCAGTATCCTTTACTGACCATACTACCTGTTGCTGCCTTCGACAGAGCCCGATAGTGTCATAAGCCTGTCCACAAACTTTCAGTGGCAAATGAAATCCAATCATTTTATAGTCTAGTATTTGGGTTCACAGACCTCTCTCCCAGCCTTATTTTCCACTGCTTCCCTCTATTTGGTGCAGGAGTTAGTCAAAATAAATTACTGACCGTTCTTAAATAGCTCCTCACATGCCTCTAAGACTTTGAGATCCCTCTGTCTGGGATTTATTCATTAATTCAACAAGTTTATATCTTGACTATGTCTCCTTGTTACTATCTCATAAAGAACAGCTCAGCTCGAAAGACAACTCATCTGTAAGTCTTTGTCCAGTTTCATCAACCACAATGAATTCTTCCTTCTTTTAAAATTTAACAGCCTGCCAGACAGGTAAGGCATTCTTTTTCTCACCTCTCCCTAAAGACTTGAGCACTTGTCATCAACTTTATGACAGAACTCTGCTTTACTCGTGTACCTGTCCCCCATAATCTAGTGCATTGCCTTACATATAACATGTACTCTAAAATAGCTGATTCAATAAAAGATACAGCAAGTAAATGAATAATACAGTCCTTGCCTGCACGTAGCTTACATTTGGGGTCAGGGGAAGATAAAATAAGCACAAAGGTGAATAACAATGACCCATACCATAATACTCTAAGTATCTCAAGATAAATAAACATAAGTGAAATTGTGTGGGAAGCACAGAAAAGGAAGTTTTTGAAAAGGGTGAAAGTTTCCTAGAGGAAGTACAACTTTAGATCTTGAAGGATAAACGATATTTTAATGAGCAAAAGGTAGGGAGTCAGGAAAGAGAATTAAATACAGAGGAAACAGCATCTGCAAAAGACACAGAGCCAAGTGAAAGCAAATGGCATTTTCCATGTTTCACAAAGAGCAGAGTTTTCCAGCCCACTGACTGAGTGAATGGAAAGTAATAGAAGGCAAGGCTAAAACAGTAGGTCAGAATCTCAAATGCCATGCCAAGGAATTCAAAAATGACTCTGTAGGAGATGGGAGTCATGGAAGTCTTTCAAACAGGTGTGATGCAGTCACATCTGCATTTTCAGATGATCGCTCCTTATGGTATCACAGAACCTAAACCTGGATATGAATCAGAATCTGGAGAGAGTCAAACTTCCTAAATATGGAGAGAAAAGTATAAGTAACAGTATAACGATTCTCCATTCATAATAAAATCATGTTGATGTTCTACCATTTTGGCTTTAGACTTTTTAAGAGATATAAACCATACCTGCCCTTGACCTCTCCTTTGTTTTCTTCCCCAGAAATAAACACTTGCCTTTGATGAGTAACCTTCCAATTTATGTTTATACAGAAAAAGGAACATATAGGTATATGTATGAATCCATAACTATATAGCATTACTTTTTTGTGTTAAAATTATATAAATGATACACTTAGTAAATATTATTCTAAATTTGCTTTACTCACTGTGAAGCATCTTTAAAAACTCAGATTCCTATATCCACCCAGATTTAATTAAGCACAATCAGTGTGTCGAGGTGTCTAGAAATCTGCATTTTTTAAAAATCCTAGTCCATTTTTATATCACTAGATAAGCATTTGGGAGTCACTGGTGTAGAAGATGGACTGGAGAGAAGATAAAGTAGAGGTAGGAAGAGCAAACAGTAAGAACTTTTTTTTACGATAACCCAAGCAGGAAGTGATGCAGTCCTAGCAAGGGCAGTGGTAATAGAAATAGAAGATGGGCAACAGATTCTGTCCGTCTAAGGACAAAAGCAACAGGGCTTTGTAACTACTTAGATTCTGGAGTGAGAAAAGGTAGTAGCTAAGAAATGGCCCTAAATATGTTAACTTGAGTGAATTGGAGGACAGTGACACCATTAACAAAAATAGTAAACACCGAGAGGAAGAATAGGCTCTGAGAGATAAAACTGATTTGGTTTTAGGTGTGTAAATTTGCGGTTTCATCAGGACCTTTGCATAAGTATCTCCAACAGACATTTATACATGCTGGACTAGATCGAGGGAGAAGGTCACAGTTCATGATGCAGATACAGGATTCCATACATAAAGGGAACAGCCATGCACATGGAAATGAGTGTTTGTTTCAGAAGAGAGAGAAGAGGGCTACAGTAGGTCCTTGGGGGTTGGATATATACAGATGAAAGGCAAGCTCAGGAGACTGAGGAGTGGCCAGAAGTAGAAGGGCTGCTGGGATCACGAAGCGAACAGAATGATCGAGGGTCAGGAGGCCACAGTGACCAGTAAGAATGAAGAGGAAGACTGAGAGGAATCATTAAACTGGAGAATTGGTGACCTTTCTGAGAGTACCAGCAATTGTGGGGGAGAAGTAAAAAGCATGACAAGGGTTAAAAATACCAGAAGCAGCAACATTAAGCTACTCTTTAGTGTTAAAACTTAAAGTAAAAAAGAATAGTTGGAGAATAATTATTTTAGGGTTTAGAACATAAGATTTAAATATGTAGAATGTGAGAAAGGAAGAGAAAGAGAGACTGGGAAAAGATAAGAAAAGAAAAATAGATGAATTAAGGTCCTGAAGAAATAAGAGAAAATTGGATTAGGAAATAGGAAGATGTGTGTTAAAGATGGCAGACCAAAAATACATTTCTCTGTCCTTCCCGTCTCAAATCCCCACTAAAAAGACTGTTAAAACTATAAAATTGTTAAAACTACAAAATTTTTCTTTACTATGATGAAGAGAACTAGCAGGAGATAACTACAGAAGAGAGGTTTTGGAAAATAGAAAGCAGGACAAATGGTAGCGTTGCTTATGATACACTTTGCCCTACCAACAGCTTGCAGAGTTGGATCCCAACAAGAAAGAAGCAAGCTGACCTGTTCTGTAGCAGCCCCGAGGGGCTGAGCACCTGAAGGCACCAGGCAGCAAGAGGTCAGGGGTGGATCTTGACAACAAAGAGATTATTTTAAAGCAAACCAAGCAATTTAGACCCAGAGCCTCTCCCCAGCCCTGCATAGTAAAGCATCTAACTCTGCAAAAGACTAGGGCCTTCATTCTGTGGAAAAATTTAACAAGAGGATTCTCTGGATTCAGAGGCATCAAGCACTGGGATAAATTGTAAAACTGAATACTGGCAGACTAGCAATAATCTGCACACTGAACTGCCCTATTCCTAATAGCAGCATCCAGCTATAGAACCACATGCCTTTTCCATCCTCTATCCTCCTTCCCTCCCAGGGAAGTAGTCAATTCTCTAGAAAAACTAAGTGCCCCAGAGAAACACCCATCATCCATCCTGCGCAGGCAAGCCCCACCTATTTACACTGAATCTGCAGTCAGTACATCAGGGGTCAGACATTTGAGGAAAGCCTTCTACATAAAAAAAAAAAAAAAAAACGTGGAGCCAAACTAAACAGATAAAGAACTAAGAGAGGCAGTAAGATGAAGATTTTGTGGCAATCTAGGGGCTACTAAGGCCCAGAGAGATAATTTGCCCAGCAGAGTTTAATTTTTAAAATTACATAAAAATCAGTGTTTTTAACTTATCTTGAAAAAAATCAAAAGATCTGGCAATTCCAGACTCATACAGTAATCATATGTCTGGAGCAAGAGCAAGAAAGAGATGAGCCAAGAGTGTGTGAGCTGGAACATTTTGAGGAGAGGGTTCAGAGCTTTTACTGAATCCACACAATGGCTCATGACCCGAAAAGTGGTTAAGAGCCTCAAAACTGCCCCTCTTCCTTTCCCAACATTTTATCATCCTCTAAGTGTTTTGCCCTCTGCTCCTCCCACATCTGTAATTTGGCCAAGATCCGCAATTTACTCCTTTAATCTCTTTTCAGTCACTCCCTCCAGCCCTTAATCACCTTTATGACTCTTTTCTAAATCCTCCAATTTGTCCAACTCTAACTGTGAAGTCTTGCATTTCTCTGTCCTGGGAAGATGTAACACGCTTTAAAATTACAAAGCAAGAGTGCACATGAAAGCTTTTAGAAGGAATAGCTATGATTTGACGTATTAAATCAGCTTCTCATATTCAGCTGTCCAGTTCAGAAAGGAAGAATGCAGAGCACCCAGAGAACGTGTGGAATTGAAATCTTGCAAATGGTATTCCCTATTATTTCTTGTGCATGGATCAGTGGGTCAAGAAAGGTCTGCTCTCAGAGCCATCTCGAAATATCCTGAAGAAAAGAGGAAGAAGCAAAACTATTCATAACTCTGAACACATGACTACTACCATCTCTGCCTTGATTAGAAAAAAATAAACACACACACACACAAACACACACACACACGCAAACACACTGGTTCTATGCATAAATTTATAATCAGCCAAGCCTGCTCTGCCCAATCCAAAGGCTTCTTGCAGTCATACTAAATCATCAACAATTTGCCCTGACTGGAGGTAATCACAATACATAAATAAATTCCTGCCAAATGAGAATAAATTTAAACTCCTCTCAAAGGTTCTCAAGAGACAGGAAAGCCTGCCCTTCAGAGACACTTTCTGGGTTCATGAGCTGGGTTACTCCGTTTATCAAACAAGCTGAAGGTAACTTAGTAGTTGGACTGATAAAAGTTCTTTCTTGAACTGCTTCACTGTGGGGTTTCTCCTTTGTGATGTGTTTCACTTTAAACATGCAGTTTTTGGTCACACACCTATCTCCAAAGCTCTTGAAAGCAAAGAAGGTGTTGCTACTTTGGGCACAGTAAGGCTCAAAGAAAATTTGAGTCAATGATTACCAGAAACACTGAGAACTTGCGATTGGCAACTTGCGATTGGCATCTTCCGGTGTAGAGACCCTGGCCTAGAACTGTGTGGGAGGAGCCCTTCACCTGACGGTCTCCCACCGTTGCCATTTGTGGGATGGGACCTTAGAAGGAGGCTTGTAGTCTAGATTCAGTTCTAGAACTTTCCATGTGGGCACCCTGAGTTTCTTGCCCTACCTGACAAATTTGCTAGGAAATCTGAAGAGCTAATAGTCTAGAAAAAGATCTGCAGCATTTGAAAAATGTTCCGAGGGCCAGCAGGGGCGGGTCTCCCATAGCTACCAGCCCAAAAGTCTCTAATGCTTATTGTTGCTACTTTAGGCATTTTCCTGGAGTTGCTTTTCCTTCATATACTCTTGGAGTTATTAATATTCGGGGTTTCCCAAGAATGGCTCCTACAACCATAGTTCTGGTATGACAGTCTGAAGCTGAGAGTGTCTTCAATATTTTGGGTCTTCTTGTCTGGGCCTTCCAAACTACCTTTAACAATATTACAACACTTCTGTACTTAAATTCTCCCCCACCCCCAATTTTCTATTGTACCTCAAAGAAAGGTGAAACCCCTTTAACAGTCTGGCATGGCCTGGCTCCATATCCCCACCTCCCCTCCCACAAGCTCTATCTGTTCAGGTCACATCGGCCTTTTTCCTGGCATTCATACTTGCCATGCCTACCACAGAGCCTTTGGACATGGTGTCCCCAAGCGGAAAGCCCTTCTGTCTCTTCCTCTTGCGCTTACCTCTTCACTCAGTTCATAGAGCCACTTTGCCTTTAAAGCCTTCTCCAACCTGTCTCACTAGTTTAACACCATCTAATAAAGGCTCTCAGAGCAGTCTTACTTTTCATTCTCCCACGAGTGCTGAACATAGTTGCAACTGTATGTTTGCTAGTATGACTATGTGGTTAACATGTATCTCCCATATTGGGTTTTAAGCTCTGTGAGAGAAGAGACCATGTCCGTATTTGTTCAAACACACTATCACCTTCGGCACAGACTAGAGCAGTAGTCTCCAACCTTTTTGGTACCAGGGACTGGTGCTCCTATGAGAATCTAATGCCTGATGATCTGAGTTGGAGCTGAGGCAGTGATGCCAGCGCTGGGGAGAGGCTGCAAATACAGATGAAACTTTGCTCGCTTGCCCACTGCTCACCTCTTGCCATGAGGCCTGGTCCCTAACAGGCCACAGACTGGTACCAGCCCATGACCTGGGGGTTGGGGACCCCTGGACTAGAGGCTTAATAAATATCAGGTGGGTGCATAGACGAAAAAAATGAACACACAATCTCAGGAGGACCACGTTCTTCCTCACTCTGTTCTCTCTCATTTTCACCTTCGGTCACATGTCTCCTCCGCCAAGCAGGTCTTCTGTCTGAAGCACGGGGCCTAGCTTCCTGAGCAGTTCCTCATGGGTGGAAGATGCCAGCCTGTAGTGAGGTAGAGTTTGGCACCTCATGATATATAGTTTTACCAAGGTAAAAAGGAGATGGGAGTGAGGCCAGCAGATAAATCCAGCCTCCTTTCCTCTCTCCTAGGATCTGTTTCAAGATGTGGCCCCTCCTAGGCTCCTAGAGAAGTACTGAGCCAAGTGAATAAGCTGCTGAGACAGATGGAGTTCCTCACAGCTTGAGAAAGGCATTGGCCAGGACAGTGAAGCAGCATATCTTCCCTTGTCCCACTTCTTTTCCTTGCCCTCACAGTCCTGGACTTGCACCTTCCAAATAGATTACTGGCACCTTAACCCTTCTCTCAGACCCCGCTGTCTTGAGCATCCAGGTTGACATCTTGTGCTATCACCTGAAACAAAAAACTGCACCTGCAGCCCAAACAGTACTTTGAGAGGAGTTTCTCACTAAATGTCAAACGAGTAAATGAAGCTATCAGAATATCTTGGCCTGGACCAAAAGAAGGGAATTCACAGTCCTTCTACTTAATTCTGCATTGTTCAGACCCCACCACCAGCAGTACTAATTTTAATTTTGAGATACCCACTTTAAAACTGTTTCTCAAAAGCGCTGAATGATGGACCTCTTAAAGAATCCAATGACAGCCCTGAACCCTCCCAGAAAAATGTGCATCAGTTTGCTCTTAGTTCAGGGGTTCTCAGAACTCTGAAGACTTATCCACTGATTTCACATTAAGAAACCTGACTTTAGAGAAACAGTCACAAAGAGGAACACAATCAATGGACAGTGACAAGTAGAGCCATGGATGCTATGTTTTACAATGAACAGGTGTATTTGAAGGCATATCAAGTGGGAAAGGGACTAGATGTTTGTTCATGTACTATTTCCCCTTCTGGGAGTGATTTCTCTGATCTCCCTGGGCAGATTTAACTGTCTCTCCTTTGTGTCCCTCCTGTGTTCTCCATGAGTATGCTGCCACCTGAACTCATAAAATATTATACCTTTGTCTAAAGGGCCAGATAGGGACCCCAATATGGCTTGAAATGCCACAAAAAGCATTGGTGGGAGACTCCACACCCATCCTCCTTGCTTTATAAAAATCATTCTCAGCTCACGAGCCATATAAAAACAGGTGGTGTCTGGATTTGAACCAGAGGCCATAGTTTGCCACCCCCTGCACTGGATTGCAACCACTGATCAGTCCATCTCCCTCGCTACACTATGAGTTCAAGTCCCAATTCTAACACAGAGCTGGGTACACAGTCAAAGCTTAATATATGCATAAATGAATCCTGCTCATCTTCCAGGACTGCACTCAGGTGGCATCTCCAAACAGACTTCCCTCATCCCCCATTCTGAACTGATCTCAACTCATCTTGTGATGTCCACTAACTACCCTTAAGCATCAAGTTATGCCATATATTGTGGTTGTCCACCAGCTGAGGTGACCAACAATAAGAAGCTTAGACATAAAATCTAGAGAATTCATTTCTTGCCAATTTTCTGGTTGGTTTTTCACTTTCTTAGAACTACTCAGCATAGATTTTCATAAGCTACCCTTTTAAAAGTCTTATCAAGAGTGGGGATGGCTCCAAGAAATCTGTTAAAAATTCTTGTGCAGCTGTTCACATCTTAGTATTTAATTAGTTATAATTGCAATTGAAAAAAAAACAATTAAACTCTGTGGGTGTTATTTACTGCATCTTGTGATGATTCTTTCTTTATGTTCCTCCAAAGATAGACAATTGAATGGAGGTATCTGGGTTTAGAAACTACTGAGATTGAAGCAAGTTTTTGTCATCCACAGTTGATTTCCCTTGCTATTCTTTTGGGGTAAAAATGGGGTGACTTTAGAAAACATCATTTACAACTTCAGAAGATATATTTCTAAAATTATTAAATGATATAGCCAAAACTTGCTAGTATAGATGTGGTTATCTTTCATGTTCTCAGCACAGGAAGAGCAAGAAAACAGCCATTTCCCACTGAATGTTCTTGCCCAGATCATAAACTCATTGGCATTTATATTCCTCAAAGTAAGTTTGAATTAAAATTTACATACCGGCAGCCAAGAAGTTGGTGTAGGAAAAAAAAGGGGAATTAAAGTGTGTTAATCTTCTTGTCTCGTACAGGAAAGAGCTATCGATTGCTGGAAAATAAGTGGATTTATGATTTTTAAAAAAAGGGTAGTCCATAAATGTAATATGGTATCCTAGGTAGGATCCTGGGACAGATAAAAAATAGGCAAAAACTAAGAAAATCTGAATACATACAGGGTTCAGTTAGCACCGATATCTCACTGACTAATTGTGACATGTGTGCCATATTGATGTAAGATGTTAATAGTGGAAACTGAGTATAGAGTATATGAGAATCCTCTATACTACCTCTGCAACTTTTCTGAACATCTAGAACTAAAGTAAAAAGTTTATTAATTTTTAAAAAGAGAGGAAGTCCCTAAAGAATTTTATTAAGATATGTAGCTTATAATCAGATGGAGAAGGAAAAGGTAAATTTTTTAAAATTTGAGTTCAAAAGAACGTAGGAAATCAGAAGAGTGTCTGTAGGGAGGAGGGACTGGTAATTGCAGTACATAACAAACATAAAATTGGCAAAGATTAGAGTTGAGTTTTAAGGATGCAGTAACTCTTGTTTCCCTAATTAAATATTGGGCTGCCACCATTCAACTTCACTCCTAACATGTTTTTACTCATCCCAGGCAGCTTATCAGTGATCTGTGATTCAATCAACCAATTAAATAAATATTAACTGAGCCTAGTAAAAAGACCCTCAGTAAATACTATGGGACCACATTCCCAGAAAACACAAAGACTTTTCTCACTATGCCTCTGCAGACCTCACATAGGACCTGGAGACTGCTAATAAATATTAATTAATAAATGTTATTATAAATAAATAAATGTTAATAAACATTTGTGAAGATTATCTGGGCAAAGCCCTGGCCAGGCAGTGAACTTACCTGGGGAGCTCTTAGCAAAGACCAGTGCTCAGAGCCACACCAATGGAGATTCTAATTTAATTCACTTTGGGTGGGAGCCAAAAAAATCAGTATTTAAAAAAAAAAAAAAGCTTCCCAGGAGGTTTTAACATATAGCAGAGTTGAGACTATAGGATGAGTCTATAAAAAGAACTGGAGCAGACCAAGACTTGTTATTAGGGAATCAATTAACTATTACAGTACAGGTGTGGGAAATTTCAAATCATTACTATTTTCTCTCCAGCAGCTACTAATTCAATCTGCTTATCTCCAGCTGGAATGTGTATAGTCTGCTTTTAAGAGTTAAGAATGTAAAGAGGGGACAGTGAAGTTATGTAACTATCATGATCTTATTACATGGTAAATAAGAAATGCTCCTTATGAGTTTGGAGAATATTTTAGGCCTCAGAGTAGAAGTATGTATTCTGAGGACAAAGAACTTTTAAAAATGTGTGGACCTTCTCTCTCAACAATTTATAGAACTAGACAGAATATCAGCAAAAATATAGAAGAATATAAAAGAACAATACCATCCATCAATAGATTCTAATAGGCATTTATAGAACACTCCACACCAAAATAGCAGAATACACATTCTTTTCAATTGCCCATGAAGCGAAGACCAAGAGAGACCATACCATGGGCTATAAAACAAACCTCTACAAATTTATAAGAATTTATATCAGCCAGAGTACATTCTCCAACCACAACAAATCAAACTAGAAATCAGTAACATAAAGATAACAGGAAATTTCCCAAACACTTGGAAACTAAACAATACATTTCTAAATAATCTATGGGTCAAAAACCAAGTTTTAAAGAAAATTTTAAAATATGTTTAACTAAATGAAAATGAAAATACAATATATCATATATGTAGAACACAGATAAAGCCGTGCTTAGTGAAATTTATAGCATTAAATGCAAACATTAGAAAGAAAGAAAAGTCTCAAATCAATAATCAAAGCTCCTACCTCAAGATTTTAGAAAAAGAAGAAGAATGTAAATCGAAAACAAGCAAAAGGAAGAAGATAATAAAGCTAAGAGCAGACACACAGAAACCCACGGGAGAACATCACATGACCACAAAGGTGGGGATTGGAGTGATGCAGCTCCAAACCAAGCAAGGCCAAAGCTTGCCAGCAAACCACCAGAAGCTCAGACACAAGATAGGATTCCCCTACAGATTTCAGAGAAAGCTTTGTCCTGCCAAAACCTCAATTTTAGACTCCAGAACAGTGAGGCAATAAATTTCTATCGTTTTGAGCCACCCAGTTGATCATACTTTATTACGGCAGTAACAGAAAACAAAATCAGCTTTCAATTAGGGAGAGGGGAAAAAGAAGAAAAAGAAAAAACTGATTAATCCAATAGAAGGAATTTTTTTTAATAGAAAAAAAATTTTACATAACAAATATAAAATTACAAAATAACATGGTGGAAATAAATTCAAATATAGCAGCAATTCAAAAACTATAGACATATTAAACTTATTTATTAGAATAAAAATGCTGAATGAGTTTACAATTCTGATTTTAGTTACAAATTTCCAAATAAAATTTCTAGAATAGAATAAAATGATAAAATATATATATAAAGAATAAAGAAAATGAAAAAGATAAACCAAATACCACTTGAAAAAAGGAAAAGCTGGTGTGGCGATATTAATATCAGAGACAAAAAAGAACCATCCATGCTTACAATGCACCAAGAGAAATAACTAGAATATTTCTAAACAACACAGTCTACAAAATGTCAAATGAAAGCTGACAACGATAAGGATAAATGGAAAAACCCACAGAGTGACAGATGTTCTCTCCTGAAAGTGGTCTGACAAAAGATGCAGATACAAACCAGTAGGACTACAGATAATGTGAACAACCTGACCAGCAAGACTAATCTAAAAATATGTGTAACACCCTACTCCCAACGCACAGAATTCACATTCATTTTTTTTTTTTAAGCACACAGGAGCATTTATAAAATTATCGATATAGTAGGTTTCAAGTAGTCTCAACAAGTTTCAAAGAATCAGTCATACAAACAGCATTCCTCAACCAAATACAATATTGTTTATCTCTGAATCTAACTTCACTCTAAGGGAAAGTCAAATTAAACAATGACAAAACAGAATTTTTTCACTTATACTGCAAATATATTTGTTGTACAAACAAAAGTCACACAAAATACTGGTTAAAATGTGAGAAAACAGGGACTCTCGGGCATAGTAGGGGTGTCAATTGATATAATTTGGTAATATCTACCAAAATTTACCATACATATTTCCCCTTTGTCCACCAATGAAAGATTCATTGCTAGGTACTTTCCATATAGATACAAGTATGAATGTGTAAAAAAAAGTGTACAAGAATTTTCATCACAGTATTGATTGTTAGAGCAAAAGATTCAAAAATCTTAATGTTTATCAAGGTAGGAATGACTAAAATGTGGCCTTCTCAGATAACTGAGTATTACAAGAACGAGGCAACATTATATTTACTGATATGGAAGAGCTTGAAGATCTGCAAGATATATCACTTCTCAGCCTTTTGGCTAAGATCAAATGAAAATTTGCAAGATATGAAACAATGTGCATAGTCACAATCTTTATTTTTTTTATTGAAGAGAAGTATGTACATTCCAGAAACACACATATCAAGAATTTGCTAACAGTAGTTGCATCTGGGAAGAAGAACTAGGAGGTGGGGAAGACTTACTTTCAGTAAATATCTTTTTGTAATATATCTGTATTTTTACCATGTTCATGTATTACTATTCAAATAATAAATAGGCAACAATCCTCTATAGTAAAAAATCATTTTATTTATTCATTTAAAATGCAGCATCTAAATAAAAAAGTCTCTAGTGATAAGCCTAACAAACTGCAGAAATTCCAAATTCCGTTGCACATTCCCTTTAAATTCCTTTATTGATGAACTGTCAGGGCTAACATGTCTGTGCAATTAAACCAGCAAACACGCTCAACAAGATTTTCAAGAGGTTCATTACCTGACTGGTACATGTAAAGGTGATCAGTCAAAAACTGCAGGCAGAACAAAAACAAAAGACTGCTTCCTTTCATGGTAAACCAACTTGATGAATTTTGGTTACCTCTCTGATCCCTCTCCCCTCCCTATTCTCAAAGGGCATACTAAGCACATTCTAGCCCCACCTCAGGGCCTTTGCATGTGCTGTGCGTGTGCTGTTACTGTTTCCTAGGATGCTCCTACCCCCACCACCCCAGTATCCTTCCTGTACGTCCCCCATCACATGGCTTCTTTCCTGGATTCACTTGGATATCTGCCCAAATGTCACTTATTCAGAAAGGCCTCCCCTGATCAGCTTATCTAAAACATTATTACCCTCTCAGTGTCTCTCTATCTCCTTACCTTGGTTTCTTTTTTTTCTATCACTTACCACCACCTCACCTGATTTTTCTTGCTTATTTGTTTGCTTCCCACACTAGAAGGTAAGCCCCACCAGTACCTAGTAGCTTACAGCAGGCACTAAATAATGTCACATAAATAAAATTTATGGATGGGACATCTATAGCATAGTTCTCTTTATGTCTTGTCCAAACCCTTTCTGACATAAGTTTATTTTTGTAAATGGAAAAAAGTTCTCTCTGGAGAAAGCAGACTCAAGAATGGAGAAAAAATTTGCACACCATGATGCTGGATTTCTTGAAATTCACCAGGCTAACATGTTATATGTGCAGAATCAGCATTTAATTTCTTGGTCAGCTGATCTAAATATTAGGGTAAATCTTATTTTCAGACAGTATGAAGAATAAAAACCCAATGTTTACACAAGTGCTCTAAAAGCAAGATGAGCTTACAGAAGATAATTGAATCTAAGCGTATGGTAGGGACTTTGGCCCTCAAGGTCCAGCAGGTGTAGTCAAATCTATGTAAGTCCCTGAGGGTCGAGGATTCAGCTGCCCATCCCTTGGAGAGACACTCCTGATCCCTAACAAATGTAGCTTTCTATTAGCCTTCTCCCACTTGCTTTCTTGGGGCCTCACTTATCAGAGAATGCTGCTAACATACATCAGCGAAATCACAGGGGGTAGAGAGAAGTCTCTCTACCAGGCCGCTACCAGACAGTTCTGCTCTGAAGGGACCCCAGCTGGGGTTAAGGGAGCCCTACATCCTGTTAAGCTCTGAGTCACAAAGTTCACCCATCACCCTAGCTCTGCCTCAAAAAGAGAAGACAGTGTTAGCTCTATGGCACTGAGCCAAATGCTCCACTGTCTTCACCCCACCCTCTACCCCCGGGAGCCCCATAATCCGTTAAATATAAAACAACCTGTCTGATTCCTGCCACATCCACGTGGTTCCTTGAGGGCAGGTTATATACTTGTGTGAATTAGCACATAGCCTCATATCATCCCAATAAACAGCTTCTGAAATTCAATTCTGGTAAAGAAAATAACCACTCACTATTAAAAGATTAATGTCTATTTGTGCACACACTGTACATGTATGAGCCTACTCAACTCCCACCCATTAGCTTTTTCAGTATCTAGTCAGGAAGTTCTTCTTGTAGTCTAACCTAATTCCTCCTGCAATCAATATGACATATTTCGCCTGCTTCCACTGGAAAAGAAGAAAAATTCATAAATACTGTCCATCTTACAGATCTTCAAATACTCACGGGCCCCTCTCTACCTTCTCTTCTCCAGAATAAGTGAGCCCTCTTCTGTAAGTCCGCTGCAATCATCAAATTTACTTCATTGTCCCTTTGATCTTTAAAAACTGTAAGTTCAAATCAGAGATGAAAATATCTAAATTGCTGTAAGTTCTGCTCCTCTAATATTTAAACCTGCACAATTACTATACCTCTTTGCTTCTTGTATTTTAAGCAAAGGAGACAATGAGAAAACAATTGCTTGTTCTAGCATCTGTCGCCACTGATCCTGGGTTACCTCTGCAGAGTATGCGTACAGCATTTACCTAAGATTATTAAGTGCTCCAATGACATTATTACAAGAGGGGGCAGGAACAGTGTCAACCTAATGAGGCAGCAGATTATATCTGATGGTCTCCATCTGAAAATCAGGGCAGGCCAGGCTGTCTGCTAATCAAGTCACCAAAGGCCCTTCACCCTGGGACAACAGAAGCCTTTGTCTACACCTGAGAGGAAAATGAGCTGCCTCCTTTCTAGTGCAAATAAGTTAAGTGGTGACGGGTAATGTTCCATGGGAAAGGCTGGGCTCTCCTTTTCTGGGGCAAGCATCCAAAGCGAGCAAGGGGTTCAGGGAGGCCAGAAACCATTCCTTCTCGAGTTAGAACTCCAACTACTTTGCTTGAAGGCTGACACAGTGTCCTGGAGCTTAGAATCATCATGCTTTTCACAGTGCTTCACATATGATAGGGGCTCCATGTATGTTTACTGAATAAGTGAATGAATACGTTAAGATTTACATTTGGTTCTGAACTTCCTGGTAACCAAACCAAAAAGAGGAATATACTGGTTTACACAGTGTTCATGTATGAATAAGAAAGAATATTACTTCAGAAGATACAGTACTGCTTCTAATATTGTTTTAGAGAATGTTTAACACCTGCTTCTGTGAAAACCCACACAAAAGGCCAGCAATAGCCAGTGCTCTTTATGATATGGACTAAGTGGAAAGATCTGTTGATTTTCCCATCCACGCCTGTTTATGGCGCAAAGATCAAGGTCAGTAGTTTCTTCTCTGCATCCTTAACAGCCAACATGAACACACGATGCAGTCTCATTCATTCGCACTGGTTGCTCGGCCTGGAACAAGAGACCACAGGTTCCCACTGTAGATCATTCCCATAGCAGTTAAATGTAGTTTAGAAACATATCCATGGTTTCAAAGCAAATAGTCAGATTCTACTTGCTAATGATGTACGATTCTAGACATATTTTCCTCTCTAGGCACATAGTTACCAATGGCAAGAGAAAGGAGTGCAGAGAGTAGCAAAGAGAATATAATTTGGGTTTAAAAAAAAACTAATTTCATTAAATAATATTATACATACTCTCTTAACCCAGGAAAGTAGCCATACTATATTGTCCTAGCTTCTAAGCAGAATAACTAGAAACAAAAGAAAGCAATAAATTTTACAAATTTTGTAATTTAATGATACTTTAAAAGTACAAAAAGTCCGATAACTCCTGTCTGCCAGGTTGATATGAAAAAGATAATCTTACGGGCTACTAGAGGTACTGTTATTGATATATGTGCCAAAGTGCCCACAGAAAAGCTGCATAAAAATCTAAAATGTGTATTCCTTTGACCCAGCAATTCCACTTCCAGGAATCTATTATAATTAAATAATAGAATATTCCTTTATAAAGTGCAAAGACGTATGTATAAGATCTTACCTGTATCATTACCTGTATTATTTATGAGAGAAAAAAAAGCAGAAACAATCTAAATTGTTAATAGAATGTTTATTAAATAAAGCACAGCATATTTAAAGAACTATAATGATTATTTCACTCCTGCACATACAAATATTTTTTGAGTGTGTGTTATGATGAGCTTGGTTCTAGCTGCTTGAGTTACATCATACAAATTATATAAAAATTCTCAGGTCTTGTTGAGTTTATATTCTATATATAACACTTCTAAATAAATTATTAATGGGAAATCCCAAAATGGTTACATATTTTTGAAATATAAACACACATGTATGTGTAAGACATATTTTTGTATATACAGATAACACTAGATGTGCTCTTAAAGCTCCAGAGAATCCTTTACGTCCAATGAGAAGTCACTGAAATTCTTTTAAAATAAAAAAAATAACACAATCTTGAGCTTTGGAACATACTTACTGGCTTTGAAATATACATGAACTGCATGATCTCAACAATTTACTTAATTTCACTAACCCAGTTTTCCTTTTATCACTCACAGAATTACCTTAAGAGTTCACGGGAAAATATCTAAAATATCTCAATCTCTTTACAAGATGCCTAGAAGTAGCAGATGCTCAATAAATGTTTCCTTCCCTTTCTCCTTAGACTGCCCTGGAATTCAAAACGTAACCATGCAATGCCTTTCTCTACTAACTGATCAATTAACTTAAAACAAAATACATCCTTTAAATACATTTCAGTAATAATTATTGTGCTGGATCAAAGAATTTTTAATTGTCCTCTTTCAGCTCTCACATAGACAGCAAAAATCAATCTTCTTTCCTTCAATAACTACATCTTTGTACTTCTTAGCACTGTTCTTTCTTCATAGAAGAAGCTGGTTTAAAAATATTTTTAATTAAGCAGATATCCATTAGCTTATTCTCACCTGTATTCTTATATCCACATTTGTTTCCATAAATAATTCTTTCCTCATAAAGCCTTCACATGTCAACAAGGGTAAATTTCTCTGCAGAATTTGGAGGACTCACCCCTTGCTAGGAAATGCTGAAGTCCTAAATCGACGGCAGCATCCTCACAAGTCATTTTCTATCAGACGTTTTCCCTTAATTCACACACTTTACTTAATGCCTCCCCCTAAGAGCACAGTAAAATCTTTCAGTAGAATGTCTACTAGATAGTTGCAATCATGAAAATAAAATCCAGTGGCAGAAAATCAGCTGCCTCATGGACCCATGCCATCTGGAAAAGTGATGTTCTAACAGCAAATCTGCTAAGAAGCTAACGAGAACCCAGATTCTCCAGGTGCTGGAGGTGCCTCCAGCTACAAGGCACTACCAAAAGCTACATTAATTCTTTCATTTAATGCAGGGCAAGAGGAGCTTAGGAAGTATTGGAAACAACATTTCTTAAAACTCAGTCTTTATATCATGTTTCATCAGATACTTAGCACCAAGGGAAAAAAATTGGATCTTCTAAAGTAATGCTCTGTTTAATCTTATATTCATATGAGAACTATGTAATATATATATATATATTTGCTTTGGTTGCCAGGAAGTTCAGAACCAGATATAAACCTTAATAACTCATTTATTCATCTATTCCATAGACATACATGGAACCTCTATTACATATCAGGCACTATGAAAAGTGCTGGTGATTCTGAGCTCAGGGACAGAGTCAGCACTCCAGAAAGCCATGGACAATACTGAATTAACAAGGGGCGATTACTATGACTGTGGTATGCACAAGATATTCTGAGAACTCAGAAGAAGGGTATTTCACTCAGCCTGGGTGAGGACAAGGAAAGTGATGGGAGATGGCAGGGAGAATCAAGGATTCCTCTAAAAATGCTATGATAGCAGCTCCAGGTCTTGGTAAATTAGTTCACATTTGATTTCTGATGTTTGTGATTCTTTCTGTAAATATGTGTCAGACTTTCATAGAAATAGGCTGGAAAAAATACACGTATATATATTCATATGTGTGCACATTTAAATATACACAAAAGTGACTAACCAATATACTTTTAGCCTAAAGGAACTCTCAAAATTTACAAAATATAGTGTATGATGGGGTATTTTAAGGTACCCTGTGAAAATCAGACATAACTAGAACTAATCTGCTTTGAAGAGCTGATTCTTGCAATAAATATTTTCTGTGATTCCAAAATAACTTTGGTTTAAAAATGTTAAGGTTTCCTCTTATTAATTTAGCATATTTTTAATCTTTTCTGCTTCACTACTGTTTATTCCAACATGCCAGCCCAAGGATCTTGATCCAGTAGCTCTGGGCTGGTAGGTAGTGATTAACCACGCAGATCAACTACATGATTTCTTGACGGATCCTGGCTTACTTCTAGACTTAGCTAATGCAAAGCTAGTGCACTCCTTTGCCTCCTCCTATACCAACTTTACCCTCCACCACATCATATACTGTGAGAGAATGGGGTTGCTGGCACCATTTCAAGTTATATCATTGATTCCAATCTATCCCCAAGCAAACCTGCTTTTACTTCAGAAGAACACTCTCCAGTGATCTGGATTGCAGGGGCAGTAAAACAATTCTACATTTAAGTAGCATTCTCATCCCCAAAGGAATAGTTTTCTATGCCTACAAATACCTTAAAAGCAATAAGAGTTCGGTGGACTAGAGTCTTTTCTGTGGCTTTCTAAAAAATCAGAATTCTATGTAGTAGAAATATGATGAATTTGATGTTTAATAATGACAACCACTGTAATAAAGGACATTATATGAATAATTCTCATTTAATAGTAATTCCTTCATAAACTTATGATAAAAATAATAATATACAGCTTATAAATCAGAATCATCAAGGAAAGTAAGTTTTTGTGCCTTCAGGGAAGAGCTGCATGGAGAGGGGGACTCCATTCTCATGGCGCCCTCTGCCCAGATCATTCTCGAGCTGAAATCCACATGGCTTTCTCCCTCCCGCCCTCCCTCCCTTTCTTCAGCTCTCTGCTCAATGTCCTTTGTCAGAAAGGCCTTTCCTGACCACACTTCTTTAAAATAGCACCCCCAGCAGTCCCTAGCCCCCTTCCTTCCTTGCTTGCTTCCCTTTGGTTCTGTCTGTCTGTCTGCTTGCCTTTCTACCTATTGTTGCATAGCACTTATCGCCACAGAAATATTTTTGTTTTTCCTCTTCCCTCAAAATAACATATGCCCTAGAGATCACAGGATGTGGTTTGTTCATTGCTGTATTTCCAACATCTGCACTAAGTAGGCATTCAATAAGTATTCATTTGAAGAATTTTTTTATTTTACCCTTTTAACTCACTCATATTCTAAAATCCATGCATCTCGATACTGAAGCCAAGGCACAGTGAAGGTGGAATGGACATTTGCCCAGACTCCACTTCTCCCTTATCCTCACAAAATGCAGTACCCTACAAAAAGCCAAAGATGATTGGAACAAATGCCCCCAAAAGTTTTGTTCCTGCTGCAGCAGTACATCTAGAACTATACAGTATAGACCAACAACTGAATGCATTTTGATGTAATGGTTCCGACACTCTTGAAATATGCCTGCTCTGTGTGGTTCCAAAAAATGTTCCCTGATTGCTTCTCAAAGGGTGGAAAAATCAAGCAGAATGTCTAGTTATGACTTTGAGATGAAATACATTTATATTGGTTATATGGACTCACTTTCCAGCATCTAAAGTTAAAAGTGTTGGGGGACGGGGTGGAGGGACTAAGACCAGCGATTCTCGATTCTCGATGATACTGGGCATTCATAAACCTCATTAAATTAACTACACAGCCCCAGGTTACCAAGCCTACTTTGCATTCAGCATCTCTCTATCCAAAAACATTCACCTTCCCAAATACGAGTCTGTAAGACCCTTTGGATCTTATTAAGTTTATCTAAAGAGGAAGAAACCCAGATATGCAAAGATATGACAGGCCGTGAGTCACTTAAATCAGAACCCAGTAAAACGAGATCTAGAACCCAGTAAAACGAGAACCATAAACTATAATTAAATAAGGGGTAAAGTGTCTGATCCATAATTGCTCTTGATTCTGTCACTACAAGGGAACGTATCTTAGAAAAAAACTTTTAAGAATGAGTAAATAAATAAAAGCACCAGGCCACAGAAGCTAAGGGGCTTTGAGCAGACCATAATTCTAAGTCTCAGAATACTGTCTTGACGTTGGACACCAAAGTGTTCTACTAAACTGCCTGCCAAGGAGCAATGAGACAGAGTCCTAGCAAATCTTTCGACAAGCTACCAAAAGTGGAAGGCTAATTGAATGGGGCAGGGCCAAGTGCACTTAACAAACTGCACATCTGTAAGATGGATATAAGTTGTCCTCATCTTTAGCAGTAACTCTCCTCACTAGCTCTAAAAGAGTTTTGAAGCCTTTCTCCTTCTGCCAATAAGTTAATTTCTATGTGTAGAAAACAAGAGGCTGCCAATATGTGGAGCTTGGCCCAGCACTCAATGGAGCTGCCACGGATGGAGAAACTTGAACTGCATCTGACTCCTTCCCTAGAGACAGAACACATGGAATCATGTTCTACTGGTTATTAACCTAAGTACCTCTTCTAAGTCCCTTTCTCCTTCCCCACATGCAAATAAAATTATGATACATGGAAGGTAAGTCCATTCCCACACCAACCTTTTGAATGTTCTATACCAGGCAGCCTGGGCTCCATCTAGAATGCTTCAGTCTGCTGCACACAGGGAGTCTGGCTTAGCCAGGGAAAAGATAAGTGTTCAAGACCACAAAAAGGTGAACTCCATTCTAGGCATTGCTCTTCCTTTGAAGTAATGAGTCTACTCTCTTTTATTTTACTCTATGCAATACAGCTCTGACTTGCCTAGGATTCCAGTTCTAGAAAAGGCAGCATGACAGTATGGAAAGGACACATGATACACAGCTTTGCTCAGCTACTTACTGCACAACTTTAGGCACATCGCTTCCCTTCTCTTGGTCTTGGTTTCCTCATCTATAAACAACAAAGATGAGCCTAAAATGTTATCTGTCTACACTAAAAGACTCTGGTTCTGTGGATTTTCCTGAAATGTATCTGTCTTTGAAAGAAGTATTTCCATTATCAATTCTTTCTGGCCTCTTCTTTGTTTTTAGCTCTTATTTATCCCCAGACTTTTCTGCTCAGATGTCCTCTGTCCTCTGTCCTCTGTCCTCTGCTGGAGAATTTTCTGTGTGACTCTTCAAATCACTTTAGAGACTAACTTAAGGCTCAGAAATTTCCTGCTCTCTCTGACAACTCTCCCATCCCTTTCATCATCAAACAGGGAGGAGAGAAGTGGTACAGACTGGGTATACAGGCTCACATATGTCCTTTCTTTGGGGGCTGCAGATGGACCCTTTCTAACTGTTGGCTTATAAATTATCATGCAGGAGACTTGCAGCCCTTGAAAGAATTAGTGGCTTATAGCACCCTCCCAAAATGCTTCTCATTTTCTTTTCTCCCTTTCCTTTATCTTTCTCATACTTTCTTGCTTTTCCTTTTATTCCCCCCTCTTTTTTCATCTTTTCTAAGTTGGTCCTGTCAGCACACAAAGGGGGTTATTTAGACCCATTGGTAATGCATAAAAAAATAAAATAAAATAAGAAATTGCTGGTTATCTCCAGTGAACAGAACCCACAAGATTAGGACTGAGAGCTATTTGAAGCACATTCATGCTGACAGCATTAAGAAAGCTATAACATAAAAAAAAGTATATGAGATGAAATGAATTCACAATCGCAAATTAAGATCAATAACTTTATGTTGAAACATTCTAAGACACAGCTGTGCGTCAAAAGTTTTTCATAAAAAGTCAATATGATTAGTGGAAGAAATGGAAACCACAGTATTTAACCGATGTGCAAGTGGCATAATCCCTGAGATTAAGAAAACTTCAGATCACAACTGTTTAATACATTTTTGCTAAGCATGAGTAACTCGTGCAGTGAGGATTTGTAGTTCAATCAAAATATCTTCTCTGCATCCACTTGTGAACATAATACACTCAACATCCATGTGATTAACAAAAGCAACCTCATCCAGGAGGGTTGCCAACAGCACACAGAAGTGTGGCATTATCTAAACAAATGAAGATGGAAAGGTATCATTATGACTGAGGTGGTAGACATTCAGGATAAAAGGCTTTGAAAGTAAGTAGGAGGTTTTAGGCAGGGGACGAGTCTTAAAGAGATCCTTAGGCTCAATAGCCTTTTCCCAGGCACAAACCAGATACAAGAAAGACCGAGACTTCACACAGTGTCCTCTTGTCCCCAGGTAGAAAGATCTGGTGGAGGTAGATGGTGGGGATACAAATTTTCGGTGGCATCAGGAATAGGGTCAATGCTCCTCTCCCCAGTCATAAGAGTCACCTAATCCTGCCCCGCTATAACTCAGTGGGGGTAGGCCCACCTTCCTCTTTCAGAGGTAAAAGCTCTAATGTTTGAGCAAGCACCTTGAACTTTCCCTCCAGGTGTAAAATACAATTTGCCAGGTACCTAAGATGGATGGCTAACTTTTGTCTCTCCTTGATTAATCACTCCATGGATGTGTGCCTAAATAAAGACTCATTATGAAACGGCTGCAGGACACAAGCCAAACCACTCTGGCGACCAAATTAAAATAGTTAATTTTTCCCCCTTCTCCTCCCCTTCAAAAGGTATTTAAAGTTTTTTTCCTAAAACAATACAAATGCAGTACATCTGGAAATTTGCCATTTTCATAGAAGGGGCTAGAGGATAGATCAACAGAGTGGCACAAACTATGTCCTTAGCAAGAGCTCCATGGGTGGAACAAAGCTCCTGGCTGTGTCTTGGGTAAATGTAAAGCAGAGGAAGGCGAGGCTTATCGTAAAATGTGGAGAGAGAAGAGCTGCTGTTGGGAGTCCTGGCCCAACAGGCCTCTCAAGGGCAAACAGGGAAGAGGAGAATGAAGTCACTAGAGCACAGGCCAGCAGTACCCAGGATCCCAGACCAAAGGTCGAGGTCTGGGATGGAGCAGAAGCAGAACTCTGGGAAGCAAGTAGAAACAAGAAAGTCACTTTTTTATAAAAGGAAAAACAGTAGCAAGAAGGACTAGGACCATGGCAAGGTCCTGAGATGACATCCATTCAGCAGCCATTATTTATAGAGCTCCTGCCTTGCATTAGGTATTGAGTTAGAAATGAAGGATGCAGAGATGAATGCTATAGAGTCCCTGCTCTGAAGATACAAAGCCCCATCAAGAAAGCTGGATAAAGTCCACTATGAGTCATGTCTATTTCATCATGAGCACCACCAGCTGTGGATACTGCCCACATCACAGAAAATGCCTTGTGGCTCTAAAAAGTACTTAGCACTCCCCACCCCTTTCTTCAAAAGGTAACTTCCCCTACCCAGCACATATACTTCCTATTACACAACTGGAGCTGCATTTCCTTGACTGAAAGATTATCTTCAGTTAAAAACCAGGAGGAGGAAATCCATGAAGCTCATTAGTAATTTATAGCTCTATATGAAGGAGTTAACTACATCCTTCCCAAAGAAAAGATTTTCATACAGAGAGCTAGAAAACTGGTTCCTTAAGAGCAGTACAGAGTAGGAAGTATATGCAGAAGGCAGCCCAGGCCTGGCATTTGCCCTAATTCTTTAGGCCACACTGCCAAGAAACATCCCGCCTGCTTGCTATATTTTGTATATTCTCACACTTGGAAATCATTCATGCTCTAAGTAATCTCACATGCTATAACTCTTAGATAATTTTTCTTCTTTTATTAGGGACTTGGAGGAGATAGGCCTTTCATGAACCTTCCTAAACATACAGATTTTGATTCTTGTCTTTCATTCCCCATCAGATAATCAGTACAGGACCTCCTTGTGTTTGAAGGACATCCCCATATGCTGAGTTTTGGGAAGCATGCAATGGATCCCAAAACCCCATATGTCCTTTGCTAGTACATTTCAACCAATCAGGAATTATTCATCATTTTTCATCAGGTAAGAGTTGAGATTCCCCAGGTGAGTTCTCCCTTCCTCTCATCTGTGAGGTTAAAGCAGGTGGTGTACATCAGATTTTCTCATCAGATTTTCTTCTGGTGTACAATCAAGGGGATGAGAACACTAGGCAAGATTAAAAATAGAGCAGTCTCTCGAGAGAGAATAAAAGGCAAGGTGATATGTTCTTCATTGGCATACCCTTAAGCATCTGAGCCATGAACAGATACATAATCATCTACAGCACATTCTGTTGCTATTTTGTTGATACAAATGGCTCTATAATTGCCCTAAGAAATTCCGGCTTGTTTTGAAAGGTTATTTTTGAAAAGAGAAAATTTAAGAAATGTTCCACATTCAAAGATACTCTTCTCTGTATTCATTGGGAGCTCTTAGTACCTTGCACATTGCTTTCAATAGTCTCTACCTAGATGAGGCAACAACACTAAATACTGCCTTGATTTAAAAAAAAAAAAAGTTTTATCTCCACTTTCCATCCTTGTAAGGCCCTCTCTCTCATACTTCCAGCAGCTGCTCATAAAGAATGGGAAAGGAGATGCAGTACCAATGATTAGAACCAGGACGAGGAATCCATTTTCAGAAAATATCCCTGATTTGGATCTATAACCTGAACCACACTACTTAATTAGACTGGCCTATCAGGACATTTCAAATGCTATCCAAATGGACATCCCCAAATGCCACCTGGAAAAACATAATTCAATTCCAGAAAAAGTTATCACACAGTAGGTGATAAAAAGAAAAATAAAACACAAACCTGATTTTCAAGAAGCGAATGATGGCAATATCACATCCAAGATGAAAGAGCCACTTGAATACGAGTTATGGTTTTTTTCTTTTACATAAAGAAATCGCTTAAATGACATACATTAGCTGAAAATATATCTGATTAACTTCATTCGCCATGGGGGGAAAATGGTGTCATGGCCCTATTCCACCTGGACTACACCGAGACTCATCACTTCACCTCCCACCATAGGCCTGCCCCTCCCCAGCTGTAATCCAGGGCAGAAGGAGTCTGGGGAGACCACAGATTCCTCGGTAGGTTCCCTGATCCCTGGAGGCTGAGTAGCTTCCAAAAGGGAGGATGAGCTCTGAGCAAAGCAAAATCCTGGAGGAGGAAGAAAGGCACCATTTTGGCAGCCAAACTTTCAGCTGCATCTAGAAAGTAGTTTACATATCCTAACTCACAGGCCAGGCATGGCTTTGTTTGTGGAGGGCTTTGCTGGGGCTGGCATTGTTTGACTTCAGTAAAAAGACTTGGAGATTAGTGATTTGTAAAGTCACTGCATGAACTGGTAAATAAGGGTGTGTCTGAGTTCCTGGGTTTTGCCAATTGAGAGGTCTGGGGTGGAGGAGAGGATATGAAAGGCTTATGTTTGACCGGGGAAGCCCAATTTCCTCCTGGAATTTTTCTGTTAGAGGAAATCTCACCTCACCAACCTGCATCAACTTTCTTCTTAGGAAAATAAAAATCACAGCCAAGACTTTCCTTCTTCAAAGACTGTTTCAACGTGGTTACTGAGTCTGGGTCTTCTTGACTACGGGGGTTGGCCACCAGGAAAATTACCCAAAGAAGCTTCCTGTGAATATTGATTCATCACTTTTCATAACTTGGACAATGGGGTTGGTAGGCGGAGAAGGAGGTAGGAAGAGAGCTGAGGAGGAGCTGCACTGTAAACGGAACACTAACCCGTGGAATGCAGGCTCCTTTCCACATAATCCTAAAGCAAACAGCAGAAAGGTCAGTTGGTAAGGGAGAAACTGCAAGACACATTTCAAAGCCAGTGACAAATTATTTACGAACTGTCTATTATTTGGATTCTCTATCCCTGTGATGAACTCAATTAGAAGAATTAGTGAGCAGTGACAATAGTTAATAACTGCACTATTCTCACAACTTCAGAAGCATTAGAAGTGGTTCTACTCTTGAGAGTTGCTAAGGACAAAAGGTGTTGCTTAGATGATAATAATGGGTTACTCTGGCATGCACACCTGTTCACTGTATCATATGATCCCTCAGTTACATAACGTGTTTTATAACTCCTGCCTAAAGAACAGACCCGTGCATTTAATATCAAACACATCATTACTTGGCTTTCTCACATGCATGTAGTTGCCTTGAGTGTTGATATAAGTTATCTGCTGTATGCACAGAAAAGACAATAGCCAATGGAAAAAGTGTCACTGATGATTACAAGGTAGCTTTTCCCAGTCCCAGAGAGGACTATCTATTAATATGCCCCAGAAGTTGCATTCAAAAGCCACATTATTAGAGGGCAGCACAGTGAAGAATTTAAAAGAAGACACATTTTAAAATATTTTCATCCAATGAAATGAATACTTCAGAAAATCAGTCAGCAAATATGGAGGAGATTTCTTTATGATACTTGGTTAATGATACTTGGTTATGGCAGAAATAGGAAGCACCACACTTGGATTCAATAGGAGAGAGTCCAAAACTAGAAAAGCAAGGAGCAAAGGAGCTAGTAGAACACTGTTAGCTATTACCACGAGTGTTTCCTAAATATGTGCTACTAAATCATCCAAAAAGCTCATCAAGATTCATAGTCTTTTTAGAGCTAAAAAAAACATTTTTAAAAATTTCTCCCTTTCTCCTTTCTTCCCTCCTTCCTCCCTCTCTAATCAGTTCACAGAGGCCAAGATTACCAGCCTAGTGTTCTTAACTCCACAAATACGGTTTAACTTGAATTATAGAGACTTTTTTAAAGAAAAATGTTCCCTCAAATCCCTCAGTATTAACTTTATTGTTTTTAGTGTGTTTTTTAGAAAACCAACATAAAACCAGGTACAAAATCCTTAGATGTAGAGCCCTTAATTTACACAAACCACAGCATTTGTAGAAATAAATACAACCCAAACTATAAAACCAATAGCATCCAAATCAATAACATTAATATAACATGCTGGATGACGTTCTGCTGAAATTTTGTTGCCCAAGTAAGGATGTATGTGGTACCGGACACCATTTGCCATGGCCTGGGTCCTTTTGAGCTCAGCAAGCATTTACTTCCACATTCTGTGTGATGACTGGATTCTCCCACCACTTTCTCTATTGGAACTACAGCGAATCCCGTCTTCATCAGCCTGCTCTGTGGGCATTTAGTCTTTAAATATAAATAGTGTTTGGCATCAAATTAATTTTACCCTGATTTTTCTTAAGCACCCTCCACATTTAAACTGGTTCTCCTTGACACTCATTTGAACACAAATCTAAATGCAGGTGCAGACACTGAAATCATGTCGCAGTGCTTAGTTATATGACAGCTACCCAACAGTCTTATAACCGAATATGTCTAGATTAAATTTTTATTGCCATTCAGTGAAAGCAGCCTTTTAAAAATCTTATAGAAGACTCCCAAACCCCCAAAGTTCACAAATGCTCAGAGGCCCTCAGCCCCAATGTGATAAAATGTCCTGTGGAATGCTGTCTGTAACCAGGTTCTTAAAGATAACCTACCCTTTGTGTGTCCTGAAAACTAGAAACATACTGGGATCAAAACCTTGAGGGGTGAGTTCAGGAACTAGAGGAGATGTAGAACTAGTATAAGCAATAAAATCAGAGCTGACATAAGATAACTGTGAAGACTGCCCAGAAGCAAACGCAGAGCCCGGTAGACATGCGACTTCTTCTGTCACTGCTGAGTGCTCTTCCTGAGTCCCCTGCTCTCTCGCCACGACCTGGTTTTCATAATAAAGGATACGCAGTACCGGAGGCCTTTCTCAGAGACTACAGTCCAGAGAGATATGAACTATGATCCAAACTTGAGATTATACAAAACAGATCTGTACTGCCCTTGAAACAAATTTATCATCATAGTGCTAGTCTTTTTGTCATTTTGGACACAACCTATATGTCCATGAGTAAGGAAATAATTATGACACATCAACTTGATGGACTATGATGCTACCATGAAATATTAGTAAGACTTCGTAGCAGCAAAAAATATTTATAATAATAACGATAAATGAAATGGATATTTGAACAGATATTTTGAATATATAGTTGAACCTACATTAGAATTTTAATTATGTAAAAATAAATATGCATGCACCTAAACGTTAGCTAAAATGTCACAAAACCACCATGTTGAAGGACTCAAATTCTAAGCATATTTCTTTTCTCAAATATGTTTTAAAATAAAACAAAAGAAATAAAACAAAGGGTGTAATATTCAGAGATCACATGACTATAGCTAGTGATAGGAGAGGTGTATTATAAGAGATTAAGGCTAAGATTAAGATTAAGATTAATGTCCTACCTGCCATTCAACAAGCTTCCCTCAGCAGGACATTAAGCTTCAGTCTCCATTTCTTTCCTCTGCAGTAGCATGTTACTGACATACTCATAAGAATGTAAAGTAAGTGAAATCTAAAAGGACTACAATTTTTTTTTTTTTTTTTTGCTTTTATACACCTGCTTCACTGTATATACCGACAACATGCAGACTCTAGCTGGGACAATGTAAAACAAAAGCACTTTCTTAGACAAATGTTGTGGTGCAGTGTTTGTGTGCTCTTTCAGAGACTGAGCACTTTCATTAGAAGTGGTGAGATCAACACTGTCATTTGGGAGCCTTCACTGGAGATTTTAAAATGTTTCTTGCTCCTCCTTAAAGAGATCCTACCCTGCAGAGTGATAAGAGATTGATGGCCATGACCTTCCGCACATTCTTCTAACTCCTAAAATGAAATCAAGGCTCTTGCTGCTGGTGTCTGTGGGCCGGGTGCCAAGGCGCTGTAATGAGAATTACATATCATCCCCCACCCTCAAAACCATCATCTCCGCTCACTGTTAATGTGTTAATGCCACCAGCAATCATGTCAAAAGAGAAGGACTCCAAGAGAAAAATGCTTTCTCCATCCCCAAGGCTTATTTTCTATAAACAGGAGTTGTCAAAAAGACAATGTCTTCGTACTGAAGACAAATATGACACTGTATCAACATTACGACAAAATGCTTTTCTAGACATAAAGCTCTTTATGCTTTAATTTTAAACCGATGATTTGCTATCTTCCTAAATTATACATTTTAGCAGAGTTTCCTAATCTAAAACACGTACTGGTCTAGAATATATATTAACTTGAAATATTGCCATCCCTATTTCATAGTCGAATGGGTGATCATTTTCTTTAATTACACATTAACTTCAATATATTACCTGGATAAGCACTTTATGTTTTAACAGGGTAAGGATTAATGGGCAGGTGTTCTGCTATAATCTGACTGAAGAAGAAATAGAGGGATTATACATGATTCATTTATTACTTCTCTGAGCTGAATAATATTAATAACACTGCCACCTTACATTCATAAAGCACTTTTCGTTTTCAAAGTGCTTTTGTATCTGGGATTACATTTCCTGGATCTTTTACCTTTGACAGAGCCTTCCAGGTGACTCGGAACTCTACAGTTTTCAACTTTATGATGCCCAAATATTTTATGTGCATATGTTTTATATCAATAGGATATGGTCAGAGGTAGCAGAATAACCATGGTCTTTGGAGATAGACCTGGGTTCAAGTCTCAGCTCAACCACTTACTGCAAGACCTTGGATCAATTACTATGAGTATATTGCCATATTTAAAATGGAGATAATATCACCTTCCATCAATGGCTATGGAAGGACTAAATAAGACATAACTTATGAAAAGGGTCTGTTACATATCTGACACATAGCAGAAACTCAATAAATAAAAGTTACTGCTATTGTTAGCAGCTATTTTATTCTGTCTTAAACATTTTCTTGCCCCTAATTTATTTTCTTCAAAATATTTGGATTCAGAGAGGTAGAGAGGAAGCAGAAAATCAAGAATTACAACACTGGCCCCAGGAAAAGTACCAGTGATACAACATCAATGCAATCCCAGACACCTGTTCTTAGGGCCCTACTCAAGCCAAAATTCATCCATCTCTTTCCTACTTGAGTAGAGTGTAAGGGTAACAAGTACCCATAAGTAGGCATTCCTGTATTCTGAGTTGAAAAATGCATATCAAACCCAAAAAATGTCTCAAACAAATAATGCTCTTTGGTTACTATGGTAGCCAGCCTCCACGATGGCCCCTGGTAATCTCGTCTTCTGGTAGTCACGCCCTTGGTAGTGCCCTCCCCCACCCCAACACACACACTGAAGCAGGGCTAGTCTATAACATAATCACAATAGAATTAGGTGGAAATGTATGACTTCTGAGGCTGTCATAAAAGACACTAGAGTTTCTGCCTTAGTCTCTGGGATCACTTGCTCTGGGGAAAGCCAAGCATCATGTCATGAGGACACTCAAGCAGTCCCATGAAGAGGCCCATAAAAAGAGGGACCAACTTGCCAGCACCAACTGCCAGTCTTGTGAGTCATCTTAGACATAAATCCTCCAGCCCCACACAAGCCTTCAGATGACTGTAGCCCTGACCAACATCTGACTACAACCTTGATCCACAATCATCCAGCCAAGCCACTTCTGAATTCCCGTCCCAGAGAAAACATGAGAGATTATAAATGATTACTGATGCTTGAAGAAACAAATTTTGGAATGCTTTGTTACATATCAATAGATTTTTATTACAGTGACAAAGGTAATTAGGCAAGAATGTAGACTGGAATGACATGACCCTTCACCATACAGCTACATAACCCAAAGGAGATGTCCAAACAATAATAGTTGAAGAACATGTCTCTGCTATACAGAGGAAAATGGCTTTAATATAGAGATCACTTTCATATTTTAAGCATCATCACATCACACATTAACTGATCCCCCAAATCCTCCACTAATTCCCAAAGCCTTTAAAAAATGACGTACTTGATTATATAAGAATGTAAAACATCTATATGAAAAAAACTATAAAGTAAAAATCTAATCACAAATGAGGAAAACTGTCAGCAATGTAGAACAGTGTTAATATTTTCTATATAAAAGAAAATGTATAAATTAGAAAGTAACCACTCCATAGTAAAACAAAGAGCAGATATGACTGAGAGATTAAATTAAAGAGGTGTAAATAAAGATAGCTCTAGGGCACTCTAGCATTTAGGTATCAGGAAGAAGAGGTTTCAGCAAAGGAGACCAAGGAATGGCCACTAGGACAGGAGGAAAACTAGAAGATTCTGATGTCCAGGAAACCAAAATCAAAAGAGGGTTTCAAGAAAGAAAGAGTAATAAAATGTGTCAAACCCTGCTTGCAAGGTCAAGTAAGATGAGAACTGAAAGTTGACTACTAGCTTTTGCCACATGGAATCACTGGTAATAGACACATTATCCAATTTCTCTTCCTACTATAAATAAATGTTTGTTGAATAGCCATTATATGCCAAATACAGTACTTCTTCACCTTAGCTCCTTTTATGTTGTAACTGCCAGTACATCATGACTGCCAGCATAGTTTGTTTTTTCAGTTCACATCTACAAGGACATTATAGATTCTTGGGAGTAGAAGGATGGGAAGAAAGTCAAAATAATCAGATTCAGATCCATTGGGTGTCAGAAAATGGCATACCAGAAAATAAGTGGTAAATATTAGGAGGGATTTGGGAGACTTCTAACTATTAATCACAGTGACAATTTTATGACTTCTTTACACCTAGAACAGTCTAAACAGGCCAGGTTAGGCTACCAGAACAAACAATCCCCGAATCTCAGTGATCTGACATAGTACGAGTCTATTTCTTACTGACTTAAAGCCCATGTTGGTTCCAGGCACCTCTCCCCAATAACTGTCTTCCATGTTTTAGCATTCCAGACAATGCTAAATGTGGAAACACATTTTCACAATCACCACAGGAGGGAAAGAGAGCCCTAAAGGGCTGCAACACCAGCAATTAAATAATCTGGCCCAGAAGGGACTCATGTTCAACCACACCCATTGGCCAAAGTCACATGACCTGCCTAATTGCAAGGGGAGCCAGAAAGAGAAACTTACCCATAAAGATGAACTAGATATTGCTGAACCCCATAAGCCCCTACCACAATCAGGTTGTATTTTTCTCATAGGATCTGACACCTAATCGTCCATTTGACCATAAAAACATCCCAGTGAGGTGAATAGGTAAGTTGTCAGAATCTCCATTCACAAATGTGAAAACTGAAGCAACAAAAACTTAAACAACTTATCTAATTAGTGGTAATATCCAATTTAAATCATTGTAGTAAGTATTGCCTCCCAGCTCTATGAGCTTTTTTTTCCCCACAGTCCATGCTGTCATTAATTTGGAAAAAATCATTAGAATCACTAATATTTGTGGTCATTATAAAATAAAATACACCATAGATTATAATACTGTATGATTCTCCACGTACTTCATACAAAAGAAGGCCCTTTGAAATAGATAGGATCAGGCCCTTCAGACATATTCCTGACAATGATGCTAAAAATGAAAGCCAAAAGGGCTTCAAATGGAAAGATTGGGTTTTTCTACAAACACTTGAGACTCTTTTCCCTGTATGTCGCTAAGGATCAGCTCTAGAATAGCATGTGTGAAACCCCTTCATGCTAAAGATGAGCTTGAAGTTTCAAAACTCCCCGCAGTTCTGCAGGCTGCTGACAGTCCAGCTTTAATGAAGACCAGCCTTTATGACTTCTGTATTAACCCTTAAGGTACAATTTCCTTCCCTCAGACATGTGGGGTTTTAGGACATCAGGGAAGAGCTGTATTAAAGTTTTTATTTATCAGTAGTTACTTACTTTAGCAGTGCAAAACACTAACATTTTTCAAAAAGAAATATATACCCAAACCCTGGATTCCTAGATCAAAATGAAGTATCACCTGGCATTGAAATAAAAGCATTACTTACAATGATAAGACTTTTCTCCAAAGACTGTGTATTCAGAAAGTTAAAAGAGCAATTAGCTATAAGCTCTTATTTTTTCTTTCAATCTTTAAATTCCATACAGTAACCCTTAACTTAGAAGTTGGTATGTGAGCAAATTACTAAGCAGAAACCTCAAATGGTATCGGGTCAACCCCTTGAAGCTTTTAACTATTCTGTCCACAGCTTTACTTCCCTTTGCTTTACTGGGCTTTCAGAGAGAAAGAGAAAGGAATGAAATTTTCAATGTTGAGATAAATGATACATATCCAAATCTGACAGGAGTCAAACAGCTAATATTCTACCTTGAAAGTGGACAAGGATTTTTCAATCCAAAATTCTATACCTTCTCAATACCTCATGTAGCAATGGCACCTTATACAATGATGATACTTGGTCTCCTGAAAAAGTAACCATGCAGTTTAATCCAGGAAGCCACTTAAAAATTTACTCTTTGTTCCAGTCAGAAAAACCTCTACCCAAAGAGTATGGAAAAGGCTCCCACATATGTGTGATAATGGAAAGAGCATGAGGATATATGCATTTTATTCCCAGACCAATCAATTACTAGCTATTCCCATATCTATTACAAAAAAAAAAAAAAAAAAAAAAAAAACAAAACCTAGAGGATATAGTGAGTCTCAAATGGAATGGTACACATGAAAGCACTTTACATTTGAATAGAGCCTTATGGTTTGTAACGCATTTTACTTAATATTGCTCTCACTGGCCTATATTAAGAATCCATACTTACAATGCCCAACTTGCAAGAACAGAAAATGTCACTGTAGAGTCTATCTTCCCATCTCGAATGTTATTTATCTTTCTCAACTTCATCACAGAATTTAAATGTGGTAGTTGACCTTGATACCCTTTCAATGTCATTGGCCCATGAGACTAAATCCTATTCTCCATCCTAATATAGAAATCTTTGAACAAAATCATCCAAGGCTGTTACTAAGTCCTGTGAAAACTTTTAAGGGCTCTACATTCCTTAAGTAGGGGGATCACATAATATATCCTTTAAATTGGGACACTTCTGAAAGTGAAAAGGAACTCTTTAAAAAATGATGCCAGGATAACAGTTAAACTGGAACTGTCCTTACAAGCCACTCTCTTTACATACCTCAGAAGTAGACCTCAAGTTAGCCAGGAGATTTAAGCCTTGAAGGCTATCTATAAATGAAATCACATTTTCATTAACCTATTTTTCTGATGCATTAAGTTTTCGCCAGCTGATTTTTCAGGTGGTGAATACCACCTGAGTTTTCAGTTCCTCTACCATCACTCCTTCCTATACACCCTCTTCTTTTGTTCAATAAATGAGTCAGTGGTCTGGACAGGAAAACACAGATCACTTGATGTCTCTATTTAAAGGAAAGCTGTTTATTTGTTGGTTTTAAAAACACAGAAACTATACTCAACAGAGAATTGCCTAGAATCAAATGCTAACATTTCAGCAACTGTTGTTCCAGTCTGTTTTCAATGTTCCTAACTTTTAATTACACTAGTAATGTATGAATACATATGAATATTTATCCCTTTAAAACATTGGAAAATATGAAAAATTAGAAGGAATAATAATAATGGCTCAAAACCTATTAATTTCCAGGCACTTAACATACATTATTCCATTTAAGTTTCATACAGACCCTTGGTAGTATTTTCACATGCATATTACAAATAAGGAAAGTTAGGCTAAGAGACATTAAATGATTTGTATGGGATCCATATTTCAGGCCCAAGTACTTACAGATTCCAAAGTTCATTCAATTTATACCACACAATATTATTTTTAATACTTTATGCATTTTCTTATCTTTTCTCTGCATAGTTTTGTTTAACCTAACCATACTATGTATATCATATTCTATTTTTATTTATGTTTTCACATATTCATATAAACCTTCTCAACACAAGCAATGCAAACTCAATGGGAAAAATAAATCTTCCTCCATCTCCTCTATATCCAAGTCCACTTAATCTCTTTCGGAGGTAACCCTTTCTTTGTGTCTCCTTGACAACATCTAAGCATGTCAGGTGTATGTATCTGCTCACACTCGTTTCCTGTGTTCGCCTTTACAACACAATTCCAAAACCATCCATGTTCACTGTTACCACTTCTTCTCCTACATCCTATCTTAAGCTCACTCCGATCAGACTTTCTTTCCTACCACTTCAGCAAGACTGCACTTGTCAAGGTCACCAATGTTCTCCACATTGCTAAATCCCAAAGTCAATTCCAAGACCTCATTTTCCTCAATTTTAAAGAGCAACTCAAATTGTATATTGCATCTTCTTTCCTGAAACACTTTCTTATCTTGGCTCCTAGGATGTCACTCTCTGAATATCATCCTTCCTCTTTGGTCATTTCTTGGTCTCCTTTGATGGCTCTTCCCCATCTGCCTGACCTCTAAGTGTTGGACAATCTCAAACCTCAGCCTTCTTTCATTCTCAATCTATACTTACTCCCTTGGGTGATCTAATCCAGGTCTACCTTTAAATGCTTCTATATGTCGATGACTCTTGGCCCAACTGCCTCGTATGTCCAACTACTTCCTTGGCAGCTTCTAGGGACTCTAACTCGACAGGTCAAAACTGAACACTTGATTCTCCTCCCCCAGACTTCTCCATCCCAGTAAATAGAAACTATTTTTCTTGTTGTTGGGAAAGGGAGCAGAAACTAACAAAAAAAATAAAACCTTCTTAATTTCATTCTCCCTACTCCCTCCCTTTCATTATTATAAATGAAAAAAAAAATTGATAAATTTTATCTCATTAAAATTAAAACTTCAGTTCTTTGAAAGACACTGTTAGAATAAAATATCAAACCATAGACTAGGAGAAAATATTTGCAAAGTATATGTATGATAAAGGACCTGCAACCAGAATATATAAGTATGCTCAAAAATGAATGAGGAAACAGTCTGATTTTTTAAATGGGTAGACACCTCATCAAAGAGGATATACAAATAGTAAATAGCATATAAAAGATGTTCAACATCATTACTCAGGAAGTGCTAATTTAAACCACAATGAGATAAAATGGCTTACATACCAAGTATTGGTAAGGATGTGGGGGAAATGAAATTCCCATACACTGCTAGTGGGGACGTGAAATGGTACATTTTGGAAAACAGTGTGATGGTTTATTAGTTAAACACGTAACTACCATATGATCCAGCCATTGCATTCCTAGGTGTTTAACCAAGAGAAGAGAAAATATATATCCATACCATACAAAGACTAGTACACAAATGTAGCTTTATTTTTAATAGCCCAGAGCTGCAAATAACCCAAATGTCCATCAATAGGTGAATGGAAACACAGATTGTGGCATAAACACATAGTGGAATGTTATTCAGCAGTAAAATGGAAATGAACTAATGGTACACACAACAGTAAACAATCTCAAAATAATTATGCTGAATGAAAAAAAAATCCAGACAAAATGAGTATGTACTGTACTCTTAACATAAAACTCTAGAAAGTGCAAAGTAATCTACAGTGACAGAAGGCATTTCCCTGCCTGGGGCATGGGGTTCACAGACAGGGGTGGGAGGCAGGGATTACCCAGGAGTGATGAATGTGTTCATTATCTTGATTATGGCGATAGTTTCACAGACATATAACACATAAAACTTAAAATTATACACTTTAAATATGTGGTTTATTTTAGGTCAATTATATCTCAAAAAAGCTGTTTAAAAATAATAAGATGAGTTTGCCTATTTGAGGTTGCCCTTTGCCAACCTAAATTTTGGCCTCATTGCAAAAATTTTCTTGAAGGAACATTTAGGAACAGACTGACATTGTTAAGCTTAATGCTCTGTGAAATAGTCTTAATTGTTTCAAAAGTCTGTGGCAGCAATTTCTGAGATTATATCGAAGGACACTTTTTTCTTTATGTAAACATAAACTAATGTTGCCACTGGGTACCAAACAATGCTTTTACTGCAGTAATCTCAACGCCGGTCATAACAACAGCTAAATGTGTGATTTCACCTGAAGAGATCTGAGAACAATGCCCTTAGTTCTCTGTACCATGCTGGTTACTTTACATGGCGGCTTCTTCAGGGAATTCTCCTACAAAGAAGACAGCAGATTTGAATCATTGGTGAATTGGGAGACGTGGTGTGTGTGTGTGTGTGTGTACTCGTGTGTAAGAAAGAGTTAGAGATAAAGAATGAAAGAGACACAGAGGGACAGAAGGGAAACCCTGAATCAAGTATATATTAATAGATGTGTTCCCCTTCTGGAACTTTCTGGTGTTAATCCAGACATTTCTCATCTACAGAAAAATGTAGGGTCAATTACTTGACTTCTAAATAGTTCCAATCTCTCTTACATCTTCTAGTCCCACCCTCAGGAATTCATAGAGTACATAATTTCTCAGCTTTCGTTTATGGAACAAGTACACACAAACATAGAGACACTCGTGCATACTTGCACATTCGAACCCAAATCCCTCCAACAACAGTGCAACTGTTCCCTTTTGTTCTCTTCTTAGCAGAAGTTATCGAAGACTTGTATTACTGTAAAGGCATCTCCTCCTCAAATAATTCCATAATTCCATCTCACATTTGGTCCTTTTATACTAAATCAGTGTTTCTGGAATGTAGTCCAAGTGACACATTGGATTTGACTAAAACAATGAAGAAATGAATTCATCTATTTTATATGTTTTGTTATATTTTAAATGTTAATTCACATCTCTGAATAGAAAACCAGTATCCCTTGGCAAAGACAGAAGATAATTCTAAACATAAATATACTAAATATTAAATATGTCAGTAAATGCCTACAAGTATTTCCTGCAGAAGCCTCTGGTCACACTTGAGCCAAAAGGAAAAGGGACTATAACTTTATAATGGCTTTAAAATATAGTATAATACAATTTAAACTATTACATACTCTGCCACACTCCCTTCCTCCCCAGCAGGCCCTGGCAGACATCAATCATCAGTCTTTTCCTAACAGGAAATAAGTTGGTATAAACGGGTATCTTTACAACAGTTCTAGAGAAACTGACCATAATGAGGACAAACTGTTCATTCTGAACAAGAGCACTGAAACAAGGGAGAAACCACTCCTGCCTATGCAGCCTGCATGAATCTAGGAAATAAGTTCTGACTAAAGCCCATGGCCACCTATTTATTAAATATCACGCTGTTGTCCCAACAGACTTAAAGTGGTCTGACCCTAAGGCTGGGCAATCAGGGGTGGTCTCATCTCAAGGGCTAGCTCTCCCTTCAGCCTTTAGGGAAATAAGGTTTTAAAAGTTCCTGGGTTTAAGACTTGCATTCCTGAAGGTCAGCCACCATAAAAGAAAGCACTCAGTCCTGGACTAGGCATCACCCCTGCCACACACACAGCTTTGGAGAACTCTGGGAAGCCTGGGACAGGCCTAGCTACATCCTGGTTACCAGGAATCACTTCATTGTTCAGAGCTATGGAATTCAACACTCTTTAAGGTCTACTCAGTTCCAAGTTTGGGGGCTGAGGAGAATCTTGGAACACAAATTGCCTCCTGCTGGCACTCTTGTGATCCCTCCATGAGAGAGTCATCAGGCAGCTCAGAGACTCACTCTGCTCTCTGAAGAAATAGACGTAAGAAAAGTGCTTCTGGCCCTCTGAAGGGCTTTACCTGCCCTCCCTAGTCCAGTGGACCACAATAGCATAGCTTTTTTTTTTTTACAGATTTCCCTAAAGTATAGGCAGTACACCTTCAAAAGCTCAGCTTGTAACCAGTTATATATGCGGGACATTAATAATTATTGGACATCAGGAAACATTTACTTAAGCAATTGTTTTGGCAGCTGGTCAGAAATTAAGGAGGCGTTCTGAGCCACTGATCATTGCTGTGACAGTTCAATACATGGGAAAGGTATTTGAGAGCCATGTAAAAGTGCAGAATATGGCAGTGCCTCAAAGTCCCGTCATCTCACATTTGTCTTAAACTTTCCACTATTAAAGCAGTATGGTAAATAAATATATATATGTGTGTGTGTGTGTGTGTGTGTGTGTGTGTGTGTGTGTATGTATATATATATATATATATATATATATATATATAGAGAGAGAGAGAGAGAGAGAGAGAGAGAGAGAGAGAGAGAGAATATGAGAGAGAGAATCTCAAAATTCCAATGTACTCATATAGTAAAAAAGCTTAACTTAAGCAATGCAAGAAATCAAACTCATTTTAAGTCTCCTCGGTCCTGTCCTCTACAACTCACATAGGGAGAACAGATTTTCACCACATGGATCCAAATCAGTTTGAGCACTCAGAAGTTAAAGTAGCCCCAGAAAACTTAAGTCTCAGGACTTCACAATGAAACTCATGATGCACCCACATTGGTACCCATTCACAAAGGAAATAATTTGGAGAGAGCACTGGGGCTGGGTCTCTTACCTCAGAATTTTCTACCACTCTATGTCAATTACTTCAACGAGCAAACAAAAGGCGATGTTATAACAAGGAAGCGATTATTTACAATTTTTATTTGCAAGAACTTTAAAAGATACTGTCTCAAAGTAATAAAAAATGCAGTTTTTGACTCAATGACTTTTAAAAATTATACTCCCTTCTATTTCCTCATTATATAAACTTGTGTCTGTGCATTAAAAGTCATGTAGAGTACATGATGGAATGACTAAATAGCCTAAGAAAACTGCTGATGTTTAGATTCAAGCACATTTGTATTTCTCACTGATGGATCAACAGCCATTGACTTTTTCCAAAGTCAGAAAAACAACCTAATTTATTTAAGAGGCATGTTTTACTGCCTACTTTAACTTGCATAAATCTCTGATGATAGCAAATTTAAAAACTCTGACTTCTTCCTTTTTACAATTATTCCCAGTTACATCGACACTATCTTCTGGAAGAAGGTACAAGGAACCCAGAGCAGATGCACACATCACAGCCCTGGGAATGACAGGTTCAATCACTGCCCAGCTGAGATTGTTAGGGTCTGGCACTCCCCAACGGAGGTGATGCAAATTGGGTTACCAGTTTAGCAAATAAAAACACGGGATGCTCAGTTCAATCTGATTTTCAGATAAATAACAAATAAATTTTATTCATCATTTAGCTGAAGTGCAAATGTGACTGGATGTCCTGTATTTCATCTGGCAACCCTACCTCCTTCCACAGTGAGTTCCTGTGTGTGGTGTACATAAGCGGAGACTTTTTTTCTAACATCCTGTTGAGATTGCAACTTTTGCAGGTATAAAGTTGAAGAACAGTGCCTACATCTACACCATGTCCTTGAAGGCTTCATACTTGAAGGACTTCCAAATTGGCTTTTCCTTGCTCTTCTAGTAGGAGAGGCTCTCTTTTGGGAGGGAGGCAGGGGGAGCAGAAGGACAAAGGTGCATGGTGCCACCGGAGCAGCATGCCTACAAGCCTTTCAGGCTCTACTTCCTTAGTAATGCATAGCTTCATTGGCACTTTATAGATGAAGATAATAATAATAATAATAATTATTATTATTATTATTATTATTATTATCATTATCATGTGTTGCTATTTTTGAGCACCTGTTTACTAATTGTCAGAAACTGAAATTGACAAGTGTGTTTGGCTGGCTCCCACTGAGGATGAAGATTTAGCTTTACAGTTTGAGGTCTGGCTCAAAAATACCCCTATGAAAATAACTGGAGTTTTAAAGTTTCTACTCACACTTAGAGAGGTACAATAATTCTTTACTTTGGACCAGAAAAATACAACTGATCTTTTTGTCTTCAGTTCTAAACATTCCGTTCACTCCCTCTCCTCTCACTGGAACCTTACGCACCTCAACTAATGAATCCCTCAGCTAGCAGTAACTTGCCATCTTTTCTTACCTGTAGAAAGTAACTTTAGGAAAATAAACAACTTAAGAAGAAAAAAATCAACCACTCAGAGATGGCTGAGAGGTTTAATTATTGCCTGGAAAGCAACACTCTTTCACAGCATCTTTTAAGACTAATTTTCATAATTACTCACTGATTGAAACTGGGACTTGCAACAGGGTAAACTCATTTCCATATAAATATTAAATAATGATTAACACAGCTCAGGACCCAAGTTCAGGGTCTGAAAGCATGGACTAAGCAGAAATAAAGAAAGTTAACTTATAGGGGTAAATTTGCTACTTGTCTCTCAAATAATTTTCCACTCATTAACCAGCATACAATAAACTTACATTTGCTCCATGATAACTCACCAAGAGGGAATTCAGGCAGTTACCAAGGGGCTATAACAAACATAAGACCTCTGCAGAGTATTGACTTCCTGTCTTCCATTTTTCTCTCCCTGTCCTCCCTCCTCTGCTTGTGTTTATTTTTGCATATTCTCTCTCCCTCTTCCTCCCTCCCTTCCCCTTTCTTCTCTCTCCACCTGTGTCTCCCTGATCTCTGTCCTTCTGACACCCTCTATTGATCACTCTGTCACCCTCTCACTGTCACACTGGCCCTTTCTCCCTTTTACTTTCTTGACATCAAAGAGCAATAATTAACCAGATTAGCTAAAAGTAAATAATTTTTATTGTTCAACCCAAGTGCATACAAATCACTAAGCACTACTATGCTTAACCAAATTCCCATTGTATGTTTGTGTGTGGGGGTGGAGGGGGACACACTAGACATACACACTAATTTTCACTATGAGAATGAAATGTCTTCAACTGGGAACATGGTGTCACAAGGGACAGCGTACCAGCCTTTTAAAAAGAGAAATATCCTTTCAACTTTTGTCTTTGTCTTAGTACATCAACTATGGTGTCCATGCTATAATCTTTTAAAATAAAAATTCTTAAACATTAAAAGTCATACAAGCCAGAATAGGAATATAAGATGTTAATAATTTTTTATTGTTTTAATAGCTATTTTTGGAGTTACTACTTGATACATGCCCATCCGCCTTAAAAATCCTTTGACAAGAGACTAAGCAGTACCAAGCAAACCAAGCAGCAATATGGTGGTTTGTAGCCCCTCATCACGACTGACAAGTTAGCTGTTATCTATTGATAAGGATCAAACATAAAAATAGGGATTGCAAATGATGCTTATATTCTTATTGTCTACAAATGTTGTTTTGTTTTAAATAATTTAAGTTTAAAGTAAAATCTAATTTTCTCATTCTTCTTTATGAAAAAAGAATTCATCGAAGAATGAATACTCTCAAGAATTCCAGTCTTACAGGAAATGCATAATTACTCTCCTGCCCTAATAAGGCACCATATCCAAAACTTAATCTCCAAGTGGTTAACCTCAGGGTAACAGTCTCCTAACTATTCATTTCCACCTGCAGGGTTCAGTAGCATTTTCCAGACAATCCTTTGAATATCTGGTTCAGCAAATCTAATTATGATCTTCACAAAATATGTCTCCAAGATTATATCATGTCCCTGAAATTCTGGAAGTGAAGTTACAGGCTTTATTTAATTTTCTTTATGGGAGCCAAAGTCCAATCATTCCTATGTCAAAAGTTCATTCACATTTATTTAGTGAAATTGCTTACTGATACTCAAATCTTTGCTTGAACATTTAAAAAGGAGAAAAAAAAGATTTTTACTCTCTGTACTATTTACTATGTCTATTCATTCACACACAGTAACCAAAAATAATTAAATCAGTACCAAAAATGAAGTAGATAATTATTTTCTTATTTGCAGGAAGAAATCTTCTCATTCATTATACATGTTTACTTTACCCATTTATTGCTCCACCATTTATATCAACTCCACAACATCAAAGTAATATTCCATTACAATATATCAGAAACAAATAAAGTCAAGAAAACACTTGTTCCAATATTATTAGAAAGACAAAGGTGATGTAGAAGAGTCTCAAAGTGATTGAGAAGAATCACAGATGAAAGAGAAAAGGCATTACCAAATTAGTAGAGCTGGAAGTGTGAGGAAATAAAGTGACTAACATAAATCATGAAAAACCAAATTATTCACTGCCAAGAGCTGAAGAAGTAAAACAAAAAGCATAATTCCTATTATATGCAAGAAATGTTAAAGAAAATAATTGAGGAAAGAGAAGATTACAAATTGTAAAAGTCATAGGTAATGAAGAAAATGTGATGTTAGAACATACATGTGGAAAGAGAGAATAAAGACATCCAGTCCTGTCTAGATAATGAACAGTGAACCATGTACACCTCAAAATGTCAAATCCAAGGGAAAATACCTGAACTTGATCTTTAAAAACCCATGAGCACTTAAAGAGTTGACATCATCAGGAACCACCAGGGACTGTCCCAGAATAACAGACAATAGACTACTCTTACTTCCTTTCAAATACTGTTCTCAGTCTTCTTGTTGGAAATGATAGGGCACATGACAGTCTATGCTGAGATCCCATTAGATTAATGACCCAAGCCTCAGCATCAACAGACCTTATACCACATTGCTATGTTCATCAGGCCTCCTACCTGTTTGGGTTGGTTGCATCTGGACCAACCTGTTATACGTGGACCAACACTGACAACATTAAACATCTGCTGGAATCTTAGAGGTCAACTTCTATGACTATGCCTCATATCTCTAACTTCTTTGATCTCTGCTAAAATGTAAATTCTTATCTAGGCATTCCCAAACTCTCTTCCCCATCCTTGCTCTCTCATAGTATAAGAAGGCTGTTATTTCACTACAGAGCACATGCATATTGCAGTTAGACAGGGGAGAGAAGCCTTTTTCCTAAGGAAGCTTTGTGTCAGTTTTAAGTAACACTTCCACTTATACTCTATTGGTCTGATCTTGGTCACATGGCTACACCTCACTGCAAGGTAGTCTGGGAAATGTAGTCTTACTCTCCATGTCCATGAGTTTAGATAAAAATCTTGATTACATTGTCAAGGAAGAACAAATATGGGGAGTCAACTCAATCTCTACTTCAGATATGAATCTTTGGTTCCAGGGTCACTTCCAGAACTGTATGCCTGTCCTGTTTATAGAGATTGCCTAGCCACTTCCACATTCTCAATGACACCTGCCTCACGGCCTTCATGACATCTCAAGTTCTACTGTCATGTAAGATAACTTTTATGTACATGCAGATAGCCTACTCAGCACCCTACTATCATAATTATTTGACTTCCTCAATGCCAACACTTTTACCTTCTCTCCAGCTCTACTAGACCCTCTCTTATCCACATAGTAGATCTTGTGGTCATCTTTGACATCTAAAAGCTCAACTCCCACACCAACCCCAACTTCCTATGCTTCCAGCTTTCTTATTTTTCTACTTTGTCACACATTAAGACTGCTAGTCCGCTGAGAGCTGCATTTTCCCCAGTCTGTCAGGCTTTCTCTAGCTCTCTCAATCTCTCTCTTTCTCTCTCTCCCTCATCACCTTCTTCCCTCCGAATCATACTTCCCTTCTCTCCCTTAATGAATCTGGACACCGCAGTTGCTCATATAAACTATAAGCCTACCTTCTCAGCAAACCTCTATACTAAACCAATTGTTTCTAAAGCAGTGATACTCAAATTGGCTTGAAATTGTCCTTTTATGCCATTTTCTCCTCTACTAGATTACAGCCTGTCTTCTCTATATTTGAATTGCAGAAGTGGCACAGTATGTGATCTACAGGGGTTACGAAGTGAATGGTAATTGGTTTATGGGTAGAATGACAGACAGATAAATGACTTGATGACAATAAGAATATGTACTGGACTGCAGTAAACAGGTAGATTTATAGATCTGTAGCTACTTAAAGAAACAAAGAATGCTAATTATGATGAATATAAGCCCAAGGGAAGTTCATGAAAGGCACAGATCAAAACTGTATCCTTGAACTTGTCCTGCTCAACGTCAATGAGGACATAGCTGACATGATTATTAAAAACACCAAAGACTTGAAACCAAAAGAGTAAAATAAATGTAGTATACCAGAAACAAGATCCAAAAGCTCTCGACAGGCTAAGAATGATGGGTCAAATCAATCTATTTATTATACACATACACATACACACATACACACACATATATGTTATATATCTGTTTGTTTAAATAAGGACAAATGTAAGTCCTTCATTTCATTTAGGTCCTTTATTTAGATCCAAAACCCCAACTTCACAGATACAGAGATAATAATAGAATAGACAAAATTGTAAAAATAAATATATATATAAGGCTTTAGTCTATTCCATAGCTCAGTTTGAATAAAGAGCTTTCCCAAAGCTAATGCTACTTCATTCTACCTTATAGACATAAGGCATCAAGAACTGAGTCCCAATTTATTGTATGTAATCTCACGTCAAGCTTTGTGTTAATGCAAGGCACCCAGATATTTTCAGATTAATCTGCACCAACCAGAACAAATTCAAAGAAAAGTAACCTCGCAAAACTCATGAGAAAGGTCTGCATCTTAGTATCATGTATCTGTTCCCAGGCTTAGCACATTGATGTTGCCCAGTGCTATAGTATTACAGCCTATAGTATTTCAAAATAATCAATGCTGTTATCTAATAAGCACTTAGCAAGAATCAGTTAAATAATTAAATGAATAAAGACAAATTCTTAATGCTTTTGTATCAAGTTTTATAGATTCAAGAGCCCTTCATTTGCTTTATGTAACCAATGTCATTAGGTCCTCTATCTGTGTTATCTCCTCTAATGGTTTGAGATTAGTTTTTTAGCAAATAGGGTATTCTCTCAAAATAACTAAAAGGTTTTTATAGTATGTCCATTTATGTCTTATACATAGAATTTTGTTAAAGTCTGGTTTAATATGAACAATCCTGATTGAAGAAGCTGAGAGTACTGACAATATCAATAAAGATTACTCCTACGCCTAACTTTCTGTGAATACCTCTGATTTCTGGCTTGAGCCAAAAGAAAAGTCTAAAATTGAAAGGAATCATCCAGAAAGACTGATTTATTAGTATTACTTAAGTGCATGTAAATCATCAGAATGTAAATCATTCAGATCCACTCACTAGTCAATTGAAAATTATATCTGAACCATTCTAGGAAAATAAGTCCATTTCCTAAAAAGCCTATATAATTACATGTGAGTCTGTGTTATGTTAATGCCTTAGGCTGGATTTATTCCCTTCAATAGGTGAACTCATACCTCTGAAATATAAAGTCTTTTTTCAGGATATCACCTGTTATCATTAATTTAACATCTTGTGATGACACAAAATCCTCATCATACTGAAACAATGGGAATGCATGCAGAAAGAACCACCAAATTCCCTGACCCCTCTAATACACAAATCAATACAAAGTCACAGATTTGAGGTTCCCAAAATAGGTCATCTCCATTCCCATCACTGTTAGGTGCACATAATACAGGAAGAAAGTGAGGTAGGATATGAGCGTGAAGGGCCAGGATTTTCTACCACAGCTATGAAAAATAAACATGGTTGGTTGGCTGCAGCAACAGCATTCTAAACACTCACATCCAGCCTCTGCACAATTAAGCAATTTTTATTTTTAAAATGAATTTAGTCTTTTATTGCTTTTTTACTGAAACACTTAAATATCTTGAAATACATATTTTAAAAGTCTCACAAGCTACAGGATGGGCAAGACTGCACATTGACAATTAAAACAAAAACAAAACAGAAGTTGTTAATAGACAGCAAGAGTCAGTAATTTACTTCCTGTATCTATTCAAAATGATGCTTTTCCTAAATTTTCTAGCATATTCATTGAAGCATAATATACCTAAACTACAAATACATACAGTATGGATGATCATCAAGGAAAAACACTAACATCAGATTTAAGTATTTTAACTATTTTATAGAATCATTTGTTCATATTAAGTATAAAAAATGGAAGACAACATTACTGGATCAAAGAGCTTAGCTATGAGTTAGACTAAGGACTGGTGAATGCATGGCATTCACGTCACCAGTATTCCCTCTAGAACCTATACAGATACATTTAACCCTAGCAGTTCTCATAGTATCCAGACACAGCCTCACCATCCCAACCCAGCTTGACAATCAGCCCCTTTCAATCTAAAATAAAATGTATTAACCAACTCTGAGGTCAATTCATAGTGGATTTATATACAACTGAGGGTGAACTAATTACCTAGAATACTCTCTATTCACGTTCCTTATGCTACATGCCAAAAAACTATCTCAATATTAAAAAAAAAATAACATTCATAGAATCTTGAACATGCACACAAATGCACTTATAAAATGCCAGGCACTATCCTACATGCTTTACATATATCTTTTGATCCTCACTATGTTAGGTACTGTTATCACCCACTATAAAGGGAGGAACCTGAGCCTTTGGGAGGTTAAACAGCTTCTCTTAAGATAACCAGAAAGTAAGTGACAGGTCTCTGTTCAGTTTTCATTCCTAAAACTGTGCTCTTAGCCACCATGCTGTACTATGTCCCCTTTTCTTCTCGAAGATTCAAATTGTCTCTTTGAGACAACTACTTAATTTTAACAGGAGAATTTCACACTCTTTGTCCTAGTGTCTTGACCCTAACAAAGTGAAAATCCCCTAAACTCTTGGCTCCATGGTACATGGTCCTAATGCTAAATGTTGAATGTTCCTTTTAAATTTTATTAGTATTATTGTGTGTACTACCCCAACTGGAATACTGCTAAGAATTCCTCCACCCAGAAGATAAACTTTTAAGAGGGACGTCAATGTGGTAGAGCTGTACACAGCATCATATTCTTAGGCTGTTAACAATGGGATGCAGACTACCACTGAGACATAGGAGGGAAGACTAGGAATCTCAGATTTGCTCCTCGACATCCAAAATTTCCAAGTAATTAATGATCCAAAAAAGAAACTACCAAACCAAAAACACAACAAGCTCATGTAATTAAATTTTGAAACTAAAAGATCAACTTTAGACAAAAGAACATTTATTAGTTCATATTTTACTCCCTTGCCAAGATAACCATACTCTTGGATGTTATCATGTAGCCTACACTGAACATATACCACAAGTAATTAGAAAAATGTTTCAAATAACCTTGGCCCTATGTGTTTCAAAGAAAACCTCTGAAAGATGTACAATTAGTCTGTTTTCTAGATGTCTTAGAAGGTTCTAGAAGCTACCAACCATCCCAGAGACACTGGACACCCACAAAAATACAATGGTTCCAAAGACAAGAAAGAGTGTAGGAGATGTGACAGCACAATGATAGCAACCCTGTTCTAATGAAGGCCAAATACGGAGGAGATGTCAGAGGGACCAGAAATCAAAGCATTGAGTTAATTACCTATAAACAGCAATTTATAAGAAGTGAGATGACTGTCACCACCTCATGGTGGTGCAGAACTGCTAGTCCCGACAATAGTTCAGTAGTTCCCAAATTCTACTTGCCTGAAAACCTACTGATACACATGTTTAAAATTAACATTCTTGAGTCCTATTTCCAAAGATGCTGATCCAGTAGATATGGCGTAATGTTCATGGGTGAGCATTTTAAAAATCACCATATATGATTCTGATGCAGGTAGTACTAGATTGAGAAGCTACAGAATTTCTTTTGGGTATTACGTCCCAATTCTGACAGCTGCCACCAAGAAACTGTGAGTACCTCTGAGTGGGTGAGCAAGACCCTGGCAAGGCTCTCTGCGGGTATGAAGGACTTACACAACAAATCCACAATCTGTTTCTCAGAGAAATATAACTACCAAAGAAGAGTATATATCATAATTGATTTCTCCTTTCTTTATACACCCAAAAATCAAATATAAAAAAAAAGGAAAGTATAACTTAAGTATTTTTTTCTGACTAAACTCAGTTATTATAGATGCTGCCTTAATTAACTGTACTCTTGTCCTTATTTCTGGTATTTTTTGCCAGGAGATGGGAGAAGGGTAAATCACACACTAGAGCAGCATTCAGGAAACTTGCTTTTAAGAGACTAAGTTACAAATATATTAACGATTTTTAATATTAAAATCAAATACTAGGATATGTTTCTATATTACCTGTTATGAGATATAAAATTCGTACACATATTTGTGCGCTGAAGTCCAAATCCCCAATACCTCAGAATGTAACCGTATTTGGAAATAGGGTCTCTAAAGAAGTAATGAAGTTAAAATTAAGTCATTATGGTAAGCTTTAATCCAGTATGACTGGTGCCCTTATAAGAAGAGGAAATCTGGACACAGGAAAGATGATGTGAAGACAGGGAGAAGGTGGCCTCTATAAGCCAAGGACAGAGGCCTCAGGAAAAACAACCCTGATATCGCCTTGATCATAGACTTCTAGCCACCAAAACGGTGAGAAAATAAATTTCTGTCGTTTAATCCACCCAGTCTGTGGTACTTTGTTATGATGGCCTTGGCAAACTAATGTACGTCCCCATATAAAAAGCAAAGCAATCCTATTTCATCCAATACCTTCCTAAGACAGTGTGCCTTGTCCTAATTCTGAAAGGTCAGCCTTACTCTGGACTAAGACTGAGAAAAACAAAGGAGAGCATGAAGCACCAGATTTTAAACTTATCACCTTGTGATACCGTGAAGCTCATGGAACCACTAAAGCTCCATTCTGTGGCTCTCTTTCCCCTCCTGGATCCAGGAGCTGAGTGGGAACTGGAGATTGGGGATATGAGGGCTGCGAAGGAAGAAGTCCAAAATTGGCAAACCCAAAACCAACTGGCTTTCTCCCGGCCTTTCTTATCAAGGAGAGAACGGATGGCTCCTTAATATTTTCTAGATGTAGCCTCTTTTGTTTTTTTATTATTATTAAATGTATGCAAATATGGGTGGGCTATTTTACATTGGGGAAGTGTTTATCCGTATGGGGGTAAGGGGTGTATTCTACAAACATTTTATTTTGGAAGGGGAAAAAATGGGCTACCTTCCACTCTGGTCAAAACACTTCACGTATGGTGCATCCATGCATCAGAAAGGCCTCGACCCTCGCTGGAGAGCAGTTTCCTGGCAACCTCCCAGACTTCGATGGAGTTGTTTTTAATGATCCTTCTACTTCCTGTATTAACCTGGAGCCTAACTTCCTCTTTCAGGTAATTCCAGTACTCCCAGATTAGCCTTCAGAACAGGGCTACCTTCCTATCCTCTCCCAATAGTCTCTCCTCATTCTTCTTCCCTATTAGTGACTGAAAATCTAGAGAAAGGACAATGCTTTAAATCAGAAAAAAAACTTTAAAAAAGTTACCTTGCCAGCAAAGTTACTAGATGAGTTCCTCCGTCTCCTCTTTGCTTTATCAATACTCAGCATCAAATCCCTTCTTAGGTTCTACGATTTTATAACTGCCCCAAACAAAGCTGGTTCTTAAGGAGAACTAATCCCTCACATTTTACCCCGGTTGCTGGACCATTCTAAATACTTGTGAACATAACCAATTTTAAAGCTCATTGCCTTTCCTTATGCAAGAGAACTTGTCAATTAACAAACTTAACTTCCGCATGTCCTTCAACATGATGGACATCCGGATTATCAAAAAGAATAATGACCATAATTGTTTATAACATACTAAATAAAAACCCATGAATCTATGGTGTTACTCGGAAAAAGGGTAAGTAAAAAAAATTCTTGACAGAAAAATGCCAGGAACTCAATCTAGAAGCAATGACAGAATTAAAAAATCTCCATTTTGCAACTCCAATATAATACCTGATTTAGGCAAGGATCAAAGAAGCCAAAAACCTGGTTGAACAGTTGTCAGCAAACAGGATATATGTACTTTGCCAAAAATCACCCAACAAATTCTTAGTAACTGTGAAGGAAAACTGTACTTTTACAGTGGGAAGATCTGGCAGTCATCGGTTCTGCATCAGTAATACTGAGACAGCAGGATGCTATGCAATACGAAATTCACAGCATCGCCTATGGAGTAATTTGAACAAAAATGTTTGCTATGGTTTGAATGTTTCTGTCCCCCCAAAATTCATATATTGAAATCCTAACCCCCAAGGTATTAGGTATTAGGAGGTGAGGCCTTCGAGTGGTGACTAGGTCATGAGAGTGGAGCCCTCATGAAGGGGACCAGTGCCTTTATAAGAGACTCCACAGAGCTCCCTAGCCCCTTCTGTATTTGAGGCTACAAGTCTGCATCCCAGAAGAGGGTGCTCACCCAACCATGCTGGCACCCTGATCTCTGACTTCCAGCCTCCAGAACTGAGACATAAATTTCTGTCGTTTATAAGCCACTTAGTCTATGGTACTTTGTTACAGCAGCCTGAACGGACCAAGATAATGTTCAACCTGAAACCACTCACACTTCTAAACCTAACTCCCGGTTTACAGGAAACACACATGAAGGGGAATAAGTAAATGACTCATGAGAAAATCATCAAGAAACCCATAATATGGGACATTTTCCAAGACAACTAGCCCAGGCTCTACAAAATGATAAAGAAGGAGGTCTGGAGGATAAGTTAAAAGAAACTAAGGAGATGTAACCAAATGTGATGCATGACACCTGATTAGGCTTTAATGTTAAAGTCTAATGTTAATTTTTGATTAAGCAGGAAAATTTGAAAACACTGAATATTAGCTGATAAAACAATCATTGTTAATTTTCTTATGTGTAATATTATAGAAATGAAGGAAAGATGTTCTTATTCTTAGCAGATGCATTCTGAAGTATTTAGGGGTGAAATGCTCTGATGCCTGAAACTTATGAGAAAGAGAGAGAAAGGCAAATATAGCAAAATGCTAACTGTTTGCTGGTACGGTTTACATGAAGCTCTTTCCTTTTGTAATAACTGCTCCACAGTTGTGCCCTACTGTGACATTTTATTCCCATTCAACGATACTTTGTCCAGCATCTCCAGGCTCTAACCTGGAGGGAGGGGTTTCTGTTTCCATTACAAAGGCATACCCCAGGAGCACCCGGGCAAGCAGGGAAAACTGTTCCATCCCCTGAATTCCTTATTTCCTATAGGCAATGAGGTAGAAAGGGAGGCCTGAATTATGGCTGTGCCCAGTCCTGTTCAGCTGACAAAGTTTTCCAGCTGCCTAACTAAGTGGTAATTATTAACCATGCACTGGAGTCCAGCCAGCCTGGGCCCTCTGCTGGCACAAGGAAAATCCCAAATGATTTCACATAACAGTGACAACCCCAGTACCTGAGTACTTACTATGTGCCAGACACTACTCTAAGTGTCTTATATGTATCGTAATTTATGGATTGTCAGATGCAGTCAGTCTTTATCACATTAAGAACTACACTCAAGTACTGACTGAAACACTCACTTGTAGGTAAAGACTAAAAAGTAATTTGTAATATTATTCACATTCAGAAGGCTAAGTCATCATTGCTTTAAAAAATGGGAATTGGTACTGGGGGTGGGAAGAGGTTCACTGTTTCTCTCCTAAAAACCATTAATGCAAAACTTCAAATTTTTGCACGTCTAAGCATCTATAACCATTTATCACGAGAAAGAATGTATCGCAAACAAAATCACAGCTTGCTGCCAGCAGTCTACTATGGCAATCAAGGCAAGAGAAACAAAGATATATTACCTTGTCCAGTTGTCCCTCCTGTGCCATATTAATCAGCCGCTGCCATTGCTCACGGCTCTTTCCACACATTAGTGTTAGAAGAGACAAAAGACTAAAGCAGTTTCCCTCCTCAAAGTCCTGCAGATAGTTATGAAGGGGGCAAATTAAGCTTCGACTATCCCATGGGGATAGAATAAAAGAGAAAAAGAACCTTCGAGCATCCAGGAAGTTAGGCAGGCATTTGAATCTTAGAGACCAACAGCTAAACTACATGAACATGTACAAAAAAGAAGTGTGGCAAACCGTTTTGCAAGTGACTCCAGGTTTTCACTACACAGTAATTATATCAAAGAGAATAATTTTTATTAGTAAAACAGGAAGGCTACACTGGAATACCATGCAGCAATTAGAACTGAAGGGGGGCAGAATATGCCACACCAAAATATGACTGTAAGAGTTAGGACATGCCACCCCAAAATATGCTACTTAGGCATACTGAGTATTTTGAGCTGTAGGCACTTAAAAAACAGCAAATGCAGGGAAAGGGTGCCTCTGGATTCTTTTGCTTAAAGACAGAGCCTCCAAAAGGAACTAAAATGTCATAAATCCCCACCCTGTGAGTTTTGCCAACCAGGGAAGATTGACTCGTCACAAGACAGGAGACTAGAAGTCAATACCACACCCGGACAAACTTTGTCGCCAACTATCATATTTCCCATCTTTTCTTGAAGGGTCCATCCACATTTCCCAAAAATTATTTACTCTCCCCCAAAAGGCCTATATCCCTTCTCCCCTTTACCTGTTAACAGAGTTTTTAAGCCTGAATTCTAAGCCACCTTGGGGAGTTTTTCCTTGGATATGTCCCATGTATATATGAGGTATGCATGTTAATAAACTTCTGTTTGTTTTTTATTGTTAATCTGTTCATCAATTTTAAAGGTCTTAGCAAGAACTCAGAAAGCTAGGGGAAAAATTATTTCTCCTCCTACAGAATGAGTGGACATCGCTGTAGGCAACAACATGGATGCAATCTCCTATAATGATCACCAAAAGAAGCCAGACACTAAAGCATACATGCTATAACTATATAAAATTTATCTAGTCATGAATAATTTATTTAAAATTTTTTATTTAAAATTTTTTATTTAAAATTTTTAAATGTATTTAAAAATATGTATATAAAATTCAAACCAAGCAAAAATAATTAATTCTGTTAGAATTCAGAATACTGGTTACTTTTGCAGAGAGAGGCAGAAACTAGGAAGAGGCACGGTAGGCAGGACCGCCTCTGGGTGCCCGTAAGTTTCTGTTTCTTGACATGGGTGCTGGTTATACAGCTATGTTCCATGTGTGAAAATTCACTGAACTGTATTCTTCCATGGGCACGTCTTCATATGTATATTATACTTCCATACAAAATTTCATTTAAAAGATGAAGATAATTTAATATTCCTACACCAAGAGATCTCTGACTTCTACTTTTGAAACCACCTCAGAAATAGGAAATCGGCCATTTAAGGAAAGAAAGAGCTGGAGGCAATTAGGAGCCAACATCTAAGTCTATATGTAAAGTGAAATTAGACACAGTCCCTGCAATAGCGTACAAATAACTGCAGGCCTTAGCAAGAATTACGGGGAGGAAGTAATTACAAAGGCCTTTGATCTCCTATTATATCTTCTACTTGGGATCTCAAAGAGGCCAGTAAAAAACTGAAGCCCAAGTAGTACTCTGACAGGGGCACCGCAGTGTTTCTTCATCTGTTCACAGAATCGGGCCCAGATCCTGCATCCTTGCATGGGTACGGCTGAATTCAGAACCTAGGATTTAGTTACTAATGTCCTGAAATAAACATTGTGATCAAATCAGGACTCCACATAAGTTAACTTCTATCTGGTCTTTGTAAGCAGAATTGCAGTCAGATAACAAATCTACCTGTCCCAGCTTGGCATTTTTCCTAATATATTAGATTCTTAAAGACTCTTTAAAAAGAAGAATAGAGAACTTGACAGAAATAACACAGCCTGCTACTTCAGACCGCCCAACTCTATCTGACCTTCTTGCCTACTGTTATGGGTTGAATTGTGTCCCCCAAAATTCATGTGTTGAAGGTCTAGCCCCCAGTACCTCAGAATGTGACCTTATTTAGCAATAGTGTCATTGCAGGTGCAATTAGTTCAGATGAGGTCATAGTGAAGTTGGGTAGGCCCTAATCCACTGTGACTGGGGTCTTTATAGAAAGGGGAAATTCGCACATACAGACACAGAAGAACACCACATGAAGATGAGAGTTATGCCGCCATAAGCCAAGGAAGTACCAGAAGCTGGGAGAGAGGCCAGGAAAAGATCCTTCCTTAGTGCCTTCAAAGGGAGCATAACCTGCTGACACCTCAGTCTCAGACTTCTAGCCTGCAGGACTGTGAGAAAATACATTTTTGTCAGTTAAGTCGCTCAGTTTATGTTACTCTGTCATGGCAGCTCCAGCATACCAGTACCTCTCCATAGCCCAGGTCTGGCAATGTTGGCTAACAAAGCAGTTCTGTCCTTGTCTTGGAGATGAAGAAAGAAATACAGAGAAATAAAGCAGACTGCTTTAAGTCAGAAAGCCCCCCATCAACCAAGATTAGAATTCAGAAATCGAGAACTGTGCTGCAAAACGTTGTGAGAAGTAAAAGCATGAAAAAAATAAACTTTTCTTCCCTAGAGGCCTGTTAACTCCCTTGTCTGGGATGGCTTTGGATGGTTCTGTCTAAAGAGAAAGGTGGCTAAAGTACGTCCCCCAAAGCCAATTCCAACACACCTTCCCCCTAGACTGGTAACTCCCAATGCAGGAATAAATTGTTTCTCAAAGACCTGAATCTGCTAAAAAGAATGTAGTTACTGAAAATAAGGCAAGAAAAAAAGAGAATATGAATAGAAATGACATTTTAATAAGTAATAAGACTTCAAGAGAGGCTAGTAGTTCAGACTCACTTCTGAACTTCAATATGGAATCAATCTTCCAAAAATGTCAGTCCAGCAAAATGTCAGTCCAGCAAAAACCTGGCACGACAGTGTCTATTTCAAATGCAGCCACAGAAGAAAAAAAAATCTCTGAGAGCCATTGGTGCCAGGATGGGTTTTATGAATTGATCTTGTATGTGCCAGCTGTGGCTAAAGTACAAATTATAGCAAACATCAGTAATATCTAGATTAAATTTAATATTAGCTGGAAAAAGGTGACTAGAGTTAAATTTTATGAAATAGAAGCCCACTCATTTAAGAATATTAATTGAGCACCTGCGACATGCTGGATATCAGTCCACACACTGAAAGTCAGACCCAGCAATAAACAAAATTGATACGAGCCCTGCCCTTATGGGGTTTAGAGCTGAGCTCACAAGCAGGAGTTTAGAGGTAACTCACACAGTGATAATATTTGTTGGTCTTTAAAGAAAAAATTTTGTGACAACAATCTTAAAAATTTCTATTTGTTCTTCCGAGTTTGAAAATTAGCAAGATCTCCATGACTACTGTTGTAATTAGTACCAGAGGCTGGGCTCACGGCTCCTCACAGGTACAATGTATGAGAGGAAGGAGTATTAACACTTAAGTGTGTGTACCAACCTCAGAAGCAGACCAATATATAGCTTGAGAAAGCCAAAGCCCCCGATTTCACCTCCAAAGGACCAGGTGACTTCAAGATCCTGCACTTATTATCCTGGCTGACAACTCCTCATTTCAAATCATTGGTTTACAAAAAGGAATTTTGCCCTCCAACATCTTCAGATGTGAAAGGGGCAAAGCATTCCTTGAACAGAGAGGGAAGCAAAGGCCAATTCAAATGAAGATCAGTTATGGCAGGAAATAGCCAAATCTCTATCCAGGGATTGAGGCACTTCCCCAGGGGGAAGCAAGGGTGCAAGGTGAGGGCAGCATTCCCTCCACTCCACATATGGGATTCCCTCAGTCTTTTAAGGAGCATCCTCTGGCCTGACACCGTAGCACTGTGACCTGCCACCGTCAGGTCAGCCTACCAGGCAAACTAATAGTGTTGACTGTCACATTCCCCATGTGAATCCCGCAATTTCCGTTTGCTACTGAGGACGGAGTAGTTCAGAAGCCTCTTCAAGAAAGTCTGCCCCTCAGGAAGCAGCATCGTTTGCTTTAAGGAGCAAGCAATAACTGAATTTTAGTCCAAAAGTACACCAATGGGACTTGATATCATTCCAATTCTCCTCCCTTCTTAATGACATCAGCTCACTTTCAGTCAAATGACAAATTGAAAGTTAGATGCCAGCGAGAGTAACTGCAGTTTTTACATAACTAAATTCACAATTTATCCACTAAAAAGATGCCCAGCACTTGGAGCACACATAGGGTCTCGTGCACTGTTGCTAAAGGTGTTGATCTGTCACTGTGGCACAGGTGAGCTCCAAAATGGAGCCATCACAATTCATGTGTTCATGTGGTTGTGCTCAGCTCACCAACCATAAAAAGAAAAGGATGAAAATCCTAAAAGCCACTCCCTTCAAATTACTTTAAAAACAGCCCTTTGAAGAGCTTGCCGCTCCAAGGGAGTCCTAGGGAAATTTTTTGAAACTGTAGCCTCCACTTCTTACTACATGACAGAAAAATCAAAATGTATAGGAATACAAGGCTTTCCAAATACAAAGGGAACATATTTTTCAGTTAATCCATTATTATCCAAATGGCTATTTAGACATTCCAAAAACTGAAACCCCCACCCCATGGGCTGATGGAAAGCTAGTAAATTCCACTGCCCTCCAGCACTTTCTGCAGACGTAACTAGGGGCTGCATATGAGGGATGCACCCCCAATTGAACTTTTTGCCTTATTTTTTTCAAAGTGGCAAGGGATGTCCTAGGAATTAAAAATAAGCTATCAGGGCATTCTGCAGCATTTAACAGGACACAGGTCACTAAGTTTCCATGGCCCTCCATTCCAGCTAGCCAGCCAGCCAGAAGTTTGGCTATAGGCTACAGATTGCCATCTCCACAAATTGCAAATGCCTCAAGTACAAGAGGAGTGGAGTGAATCTGCAGACTATGCATATCCTAGGTTAGGAATGTTTTCACTTCTCCCTACTTAAGAGTCTCTTCCTTCTCTCTTCCCTCTACATAATCAAATCTAACCCCAGCACATCTTAATCTTGACACTATACCGCTAAAAAATTTACAAAAATGCTTTGAACACCTCAGTTTTAAAATATTCATGATTATTGAATCAACCTAAGTGTCTATCCACAGACAAATGGAAAAGATGTGGTGTGTGTGTGTGTGTGTGTGTGTGTGTGTGTGTGTGTGTAATGGAATATTACTCAGCCACAAAAAATAATGAAATATTACCGTTTGGAACAATATAGATGGACCTAGAGTATATTATGCTAAGTGAAATAAGTCAGACAGATAAAGACAAATATCATATGATTTCACTTATATGTGGAATCTAAAAACCAAAATAAACAAACCAAACAGAAACAAACCCGTAGATACAGAAAAACTGATGGCTACCAGACAGGAGGGGTTTGAGAAGAAGGATGAAAGGTGAAAGGATTAGAAATTGCCAGTTATATAGTCATGGGGATGTAAAGTACAGCATTGGGAATATAGCCAATAATACTGTAATAATTATATATGGTGTCATATGGGTACTAGACTTATAGAGGTAATCACTATGTAAAGTATATAAATGTCTAATCACTATGTTATACACCTGAAATGATATAATACTATATGTCAACTATAATTTAAAAAATAAAAAATTAAAATTAAAAAATACATTAGTGATAATACTCTCCAATGAATAAAGGCAACCAAGTTTCCTGTCCATTTTCAGCCCTGCACCTTTTTTTTTAATTGAATTTTTCCTTTACTTTTTAAGGTAATATATATCCTCACTATAGTCCACTTATTATTAGATTCCATCAAATATATACAACCACCATCAACATTTCCTTCCTGTCTTTTTTCCAAACGATTTTCATCCTGCTTCATACCTAATATAGAACATATCATAAAAATTATTTTAGCTGCAAAACATCCCATTCTATGGATATACTACTACTTACTTATCCAGTCCCATCTTGTTAAATAATTAACTCACTTTTGATTTTTCTTTATTATAAATTACACTTTATTTTTATTATAAGACAAAAATGATTTTATTTATTTTTATTTTTTTAATTGAAGAAATTATCAAAAATTTTCCCCCCCATCTATATCCCCGCTCTCCTCTTTCCCCTACCCTCTGGTAACCACTAGTCCATTGTCCATGTCCATGAGTCTCTGTCCTGTTCATCTGTTGCTTTTAGGTTTATATCCCACATATAAGTGATATCATGTGACTTTCAACTTTTTCTGTCTCGGTTATTTCGCTTAGCATGATTATCTCAAAATCCACTCATGTTGTTGCAAATAACAGTATTTCATCTCTTCTTATGGTTGAGTAATATTCCATTGTATATATGTACCACAGCTTCTTTAGCCAATCATCTATCATAGGACACTTCGGTTGCTCCCATATCCTGGCCACTGCTGCTATGAACATCAATGGGCAAATATCTTTTCGGATATGAGTTTTTGTCTTTGGGGTAAATACCTAGTAGAAGGATTACTAGACCATATGGTAGATCGATTCTTAGTTTTTTGAGGAACCTCCATACTGTTTTCCATAGTAGCTGTACCAATTAGCAGTCCCACCAGCAGTGTATGAGGGTTTCTTTTTCTCCACATCCTTTCCAACATTTGTTATTACTTGTCCTGTTGATTATAGCTACTCTAACAGGTGTGAGATGGTATCTTGTGGTTTTGATTTGCATTTCTCTAATAGCTAATGATGTTCAGCATCTTTTCATAGATTTGCTGGCCATTTGTATGTCCTCTAGGGAGAAGGGTCTGTTCAGGTCCTCTGCCCATTTTTTGATTGGATCATTGGTTTTTTTTGTTGTTGTTATTGAGTTATATGAGTTCTTTGTATATTTTAGATATTAGGCCCTTATCGGAGACTTTGCTTGCAAACATATTTTCCCATTTGAATGGTTGTCTCTTTACCTTGTTGATGGTTTCTTTTGCTGAGCAGAAGCTTTTTAGTTTGATGTAGATCCATTCATTTATTTTAGCTTTTATTTCCCTTGCCTTTGAGATCAAATTCATAAAATCTTAAGTCCAAGGTCCCTGAGTTTAGTTCCTGTTTTCTCCTATGCATTTTATTGTTTCAGGTCTTATATTCAGGTCCTTAATCCATTTTGAGTTCATTTTGGTGTGGTGATAGACAACAGCCTAGTTTCATTCTTTTGCAGGTGGCTTTCCAGTTTTCCAGCACCATTTATTAAAGAGGCTTTCTTTCTCCACTGTATGTTTTTGGCTTTTTTGTTGAAAATTATTTGCCCATATCAATATGGGTTTACTTCTGGACTCTCGATTCTGTCCACTGGTCCATGTGTCTGTTTGCTGCCAATACCATACCATTTTGATGACTGTCACTTTGTAGTATAATTTGAAGTCGGGCAGAGTGATGCCTCCAGCCTCATTCTTTTTTCTCAGGATAGCCTTGGCAAGTCAGAGTCTTTTGTGCTTCCATACAAATCTGATGATTTTTTGTTCCATTTCTTTAAGAAATGCCAATGGGATTTTGATGGGGATTGCATTAAATCTGTATAATGCTTTAGGTAATAAGGTCATTTTAACTATGTTGATTCTTCCAATCCAAGAACATGAAATATATTTCCATTTCTTTTTATCTTCTTCGATTTCTTTAACAGGGTCTTATAGTATTCATTATATAGGTCCTTCACATGTTTTATTAGATGTATTCCTAGGTATTTTATTCTTTTTGTTGCAATTGCAAAAGGAATTATTTTTTCCACTTCATTTTCTGACACTTCATTATTAAAGTATAAAAATGCTATGGATTTTTGAATATTGATTTTGTATCCAGAAACTTTACTATATTTGCTTATTGTTTCCAGTAGTGTTCTTACGGAGTCTTTAGGGTTTTCTATATAGAGAATCATGTCATACACAAATGGTGACAGTTTGACTTCTTTGTTTCATATTTGGATGCCTTTTATATCTTTCTCTTGCCTGAAAGCACTCACTAGGACCTCCAATGTTATACTGAATAACAGTGGCAATAGTGGAAAGCCATGCCTTGTCTCTGATCTTAGAGGGAAGGTTTTTAGTTTTTCACCATTCAGCATAATGTTGGCTGAGGGTTTGTCATATACGGCCTTTATTATATTAAGGTATTTTCCTTCTGTACCAATTTTGCTAAGTGTTTTGATCATAAATGAGTGCTGTATCTTGTCAAAGGCTTTTTCTGCATCTATTGATAGGATCATATGATTCTTATTTTTTAATTTGTTTATGTGGTATATCACATTAATCGATTTGTGTATGTTGAACCATCCCTATGCCTCTGGGATGAAGCCCATTTGATCGTGGTGAATAATCTTTTTAATATGTTGCTGTATTTGGTTCACTAGTATCTTATTTAAGATTTCTGCATCTGTGTTCGTGTTAAATATTGGTCTGTAGTTTTCTCTTCTGTGTTATCTTTACCAGGTTTTGGTATCAGGGCAATACTGGCCTCATAAAATGAGTTGGGAAGTATTATCTCCTCTTCAATTTTTTGGAAGAGTTTGAGGAGAACAGGTATTAAATCTTCTTTGAATGTTTGATAGAATTCACTGGTGAAGTCATCTGGTCCAGGACTTTTACTTTTTTGGTAGGCTTTTGATGATTCTTTCAATTCCCATACTGCTCATCAGTGTATTTAGATTTTCTAGTTCTTCTTGATTTAGTCTAGAAAGGTTATATTTTTCTAAGTACTGGTCCATTTCTTCTAGGTTATTCAATTTGGTATTATTATATACTTTTTCATAGTATTCTTGCATGATCCTTTGTATTTCTGCAATGTCAGTCTTAATTTTCCTCTCTTTCATCCCTGATTTTGTTTATTTGTATCCTTTCTCTTTTTTCTTTAGTGAGTCTAGCCAGGGGTTTGTCAATTTTATTAATCTTCTCAAAGAACCAGCTCTTTGTTGCATTTATTTTTTCTATTGTTTTTCTGTTGTTGTTGTTTTCAATTTTATTTATTTCTGCTCTAATTTTGATGATTTATTTCTTTCTGCTGACTTTAGGCTTCATTTGTTCTTCCTTTTCCAATTTTTTAAGATGGAGTGTTAGGTTGGACTCATTCTTGTTTTTGGAGGTAGACCTTTCTTTAATGACATGAACTTTCCTCTTATGATTGCTTTTGCTGTGTTCCAAAAGTTTTGATATGTTGTACTATCATAATCATTCGTTTCTATATATTTCTTGATCTCTCTTTTTATTTCTTCTCTGACCCAGTTATTCTTCAGTAGTATGTTGTTTAATCTCCATGTATCTATGGTTCTTTCTGCTTTCTTTTTACAGTTGATCTCTAGTTTCAAAGCATTATGTATGATCGGAGAGTATGGTTGGTATGATTTCAACCCTAATATTTGTTGAGAAATTACACTTTAAAAGAACATTTTTAGGCCAGAATTTTTTTCAGACATTCCTTTAAAAAACTATTTTTAGAGTAAGAATTACTCCAAGTGTGAGTAATTACCCAAATGGGCAAATTATTTTAAAGTTTAGAGTGACACACTGCCAAAAGAATTCTCATGCATTTTAGTGTTAAATTCTGGCATTTCACTTTCCAATATTCAAAAACCATTCTTCCCCTAAACCATTCTTGAGGATCATCTCTCTTGGGCTGGCCTTATTCCTCCCTAAGCCTCCTGCCTCCCTAAGTAAAACTGGCCCCGATTTCCTAGGCTTAAGTAGTCTTACTGTTAAGTCGGTAGAATTTTGTTATGTATTTGCTTTTGTTTTTGCCTGTTTTCACTCATCCTCCGACCCTGCCACCACACACTCAAAAAGGTGTTCTATTAACATTGTTGTTTCTTTAATTATGTGGATTATATATTTGTTCACATCACCTGCTTTTTAGACTGTAAAACCTTGAGTGATTAGAAATATTTAAACATCTACCACAAAAAAAAAAATACTTGATATCGTCTTATGACCTACTTTTTAATTTCCTTTTTGTAAAATTTTCCACAAGTTCCTAGTCAAACTCAGTCAAATTCGAAAGTCATATTCAAACTCTGTGCAGTTTTTTACAGATTCATCCAACACGGGGCTTTCAATAATTTCTGCCCTTAATCTCCATTTACACGAAACAAGCAAGTTTCCTTCTTTCTTTTCTCCACCAGAAGTATGACAACTATTAAAGAGTTTAAATCTTAGGGAGTTTTCTTAGAATCCCATGAACTATTTAATTCCATCATACTGAGATTTAGCACAAACATATATATTGTCTAAATTGCTCAGAAATGTGAAGTTAATAAAATGTACATACATACTGAAAAACACAACATAAAACCACAACCATAAACGTGTATCCATCAAAATAGTTTTTGCCGATCTAAATCTGTTTGGCTGTTCACATATTTTTTGATTAAAGTCTGTTTCCTACTCATTCACTTAGGACCAGCACAGCCCCATAAGGACTCAACAGCAAGTGCCAAAGATTTAAGAACAATTTATGAGAAGGGAGGGGAAGAGAGGGAGAAAGATTTCCAAACCTCAAAATCAAAATCACAAAAGTTTATAGACGACCTTAATCTGTGGTTGCAAATTAATAGATCACCTCATTTAACTTTAACAACAAAACAGAACCCGTGGAAAAATATAAGGAGCACAGCTCTAATTCCAAGACCATCTCTCCCTTTCTTTGTTCCATAGGAATCTCGCGTTATTCTGCCACCTGAGGCCAATACTGTGAAAATGATCCACTGCAGTGGCTTCTCAAACTTTCAGATGCCTCTGAATCACCTGTGAATATGTAAAATGCTGATTCTTGTTCAGGAGGTACCTGAGACTCTGCATTCTAAAAAGCTCCCACGGGCTATTACTGCTGCCAGTCTAAGAACCAAACTCTGAGTAGCAAATATATAGGCTTCGGCATCTAAGAATTTTGTAATTATTGGATTTATAATAAAAGTTTCCAAAATACAACTATAAATGGTTAACTGGCTTAGATTGTTTTATTGTTTTACTGTTTTATTAACTACAAGGCCTTTAAAAAGAAAAAATACACCTTGTTTTTTCATATAATTAACACCGATTGGGCAATTATATTATCTATTAGTAAAATATATCAGAAACTGGTAACATGAGTTGCCTTGAGGAAGGAACTGATCAGCAGAAGAGAAGGGATGGAAGGGAGAATTGTCACTGAACATTCTTTTGCTGCTTTTAAATGCTGAACCCCATGAGTGAATTACCTATTCAGAAAATAAATTGTATTTTAAAATTTTAAAGCGTTACATAGGATATTGTGGAAGGTCAATAAATGTTAACCTAATTAATCCATTTCCCAGGAAAGTAAGTGGTTGGCCCAGAGAGATCACTCGCCTTTAAATAAGTTAGCATTTTTCTTAAAGAGGGAATAGCTCTCTTAATCACCTTCTAGTCTCATGCCAAAATCATATTTTATAACAACATTTTTCAACCCAATTACTCTTCTCCAGCACTGGAAATGCCCAACAGCATACCTTGATCCACAGTAGCCTTGAAAAAGCTTCTATGTGCACCCCTAATAAGTCAGGTTCCTGCTGCTGGAAACAGAAGAAAACTGCAGAGAACTTTCTATTACTTCACAGCCTCTGGCCTTTATTCAAGAACTGGGTCTATTTGTGCTATCATTGTTCCCATTAATGACATTCCAGCTGGTGTCTTAGGTCTACATACAGAGAAGTAACTACAACTGAAAACAGAAACCAAAGGAGGATTCGGGTGAGAATGTGTGTGTATGTGTGTGTACATGGGTGTGTCATCACTTAAGGGACCCTATTGCTGACCCTTAGAGTAAACATTAATGTGACCCTCTGATCTGCTCTTAACCCATACTGAACCAGCCTCACCTGGAACCTCACAGGGTCTCCATGGCAAACACATTCTGCTTTACATAACTTGGTCACAACTCAGCTATAAGACGCTGAAAGTACTAATTGCATTTGAAACTTCTGAATTAACACTCATCTGTAAACCCTTAAACACTTTTTTTTTTGGTTCTGCTTTTTATTGCGTCACCATAGAGCAGACTATGCCATGTTCTGTAGAGGCTTCCTTTCCCAGATCTCTCATTTCTACCCTCTTTTCTCATCTCACACTGCTGTGACCTGGTGTGGGTCTTCCTCTCCCCACCAAGGTCTCCATTCTCTCCTTTAGCATAGCCTGTGCTTATAACTGAGTGGATCAGCTACATGGGCTAAAGGATCAGAGACAGACAAACCCGAGCTTGTCTGTTTTGGAGGCCAAGCAGCATAGTGCCTCTTCCCGCCTCTCCATTCAGCACAGGGGCCCCAAACAGCTGCAAATACAGCCCAGAACCAGCACTGACACCCAGTACCACAGGGGTAGATGTGGCAGGAAAGGTGGCAAGAATCAGGCTGACCCAAGGGCCCAGCCAAGAGGTTTGCGATCCCATCAGGAATGTCAATGCCAAGTAGGAAATCAGAGAAACTCAGAATTACAGGCCAAGAAAATATTGTGAGGGTCAGGGCAAGGGTGTCATTCAGTTCACATGCATGCTCTCACCCAGGACTTGAACTGTATCACGAGTTTCCTACCTGCCAAGTGATGGGTGTGAAACTGCCAAGGAGCTTCTGCCCACGTCAGCAATAGACCAAGAACTGGGAGCTACTGAGCTGGGCTTGCCCGTGGAAAGTGAGAGAAGGCTATGGTTGCTCAGGGAGAGAGCAGTTTCAGCTGCCACATGGCCATTCCACTCACTCAAAAATGCTAAATAGCTCCTTGTACATTGCTACCACCATCATCATCAAAACCAACAATAGCTGAACATGCATTACCTCTATAGACATCACCTGCAACCATTCTCCTCCCTGCCCACTATTCTCCAGCCTCTCTGGCCTCTTTGATATTCCTTGAGTAAACTAGGTAAGTTGCCATGCCAGGGTCTTTGCACTTGCTTTTCCCACTGCTTAGAAGGCTTTTCTCATAGGTAATTCCATGGCTCTTTTTCCCCTTCAGTCTTCACTTGGATATCTCAGCCTTCCCTGACCACAAATCCTCTTCTTTGCCAGTTTAACATTCTTTCTTCTCCTGTGTTTATTTTTCTTCAAAGCACTTATCACACTGACATTCTGTATGTTTTACTTACATATTTGTTTATTGTCCACTTCACCAGAAGCACATGTGCTGAGAGTCTAGGAAGGATAGAACCACCTTCCAGAGAGATAAAACGGATATTACAGGCAAAAACAGCAAATGCCCGCTAGGCCCTTTTCCTTCTTCCCATTACACAGCCATTTGCTTCCTGATCTTTAAAATCTGAAGTGAGAGTCCTCCTCCTCAAAGTTTTCCTACATATCTCTCCACTTCCCTGGTCTCCCCTTTCCCTAAACTCCCAGAGCATTGTCTACTCCATGCAAACTTGACACTAACCAGTAGCACCTGTCTCATGGGGTTACTGGGAGGATTAAATGAGTTAGTTCATGCTTAGGAAAGCACTAGGACAGTGCTTACTTCTGTCAGGTATCACTAAATTATAGCCATTATTATTTAGTATATGTATCTTGTATCATATATACTGATTAAAATCTTATTTCTACCTCTAAATGATAAGCAAACGGAAAGCAAAGATTTTGGAATTCCCCAGAGTACTTAACAGAGGTTTTTAATAATTATTTGTCAGATGATTGAAACAAAGGATTTCTACTTTTAAAGATTCATTTGAACCCCCTTAGGACCTCTATTTAAGCAGTGATTCCAATTCTTTACCTCTTCTTCCAGGACTGACCTGGTGTGCAAATACAGCAAATCCCTGAAAATGGTATTTATAAAGGGAACTTTGCCATAGCATGAATAGCAGACCCAAAATACTACATAAAAAGAGATCAAACAAATATTAACTCAAAAGAATTTTCCCCAAGGCAACTGTTATAGTCTTATCTTGAATAGAATGTTTGCACAGTTAATTAAATATTGCTGTGGACTCAGCAAAATCCCAGGCAGACCCTGCCAAAACGAGTTTTACATTCCCACCATCTTATCACTATGTACAAGTCCCTCTCTTCACACCCCTCACCTATCACTATTGCTAATGCTGCATGTGGGATTCAATGATAAGAAAGTCACACACCTTTTAGCCATGGACAAAAGGTAATAGAATCTCAGTGCCAAAGATTCCATTTACCTATCCCACAGCAAATATGCTCTGTCTTTACTCTCCCAGAAATCGATCAGGCTGCATCTGTTACCACCTGTTGACTTCTTGGAAATATATGAAATGGTAGAACTGTGTAGAAAGAGAAAGGCATTTACTGGTTTCACAGACATGCTGCTATACATCAAACACCAACAAGAGTTTACTTCCTATGATTGCCAACCATAAAGCTTGCCAGAACCCAAGAGCCTCAAAATTCACCTCAAAATCACAGACTATTCTGGGCAGGGAGTGGGCTAATTGCTAGCTTTCACTGGGTTGTCTAGAATGTGGAAGAGGTAAATTATGACAGGTAGAAGCCAATAAGAGTTGTTCACAACCTTTCTTCCTTCCCTCTAGCCATTACTTATCAAGCACTTTATATGATGGTCCAGGCACTATTCTAGGCACTAGAAATACAAGAGGAAATAAACACTACCATGCCTTCAGGAAGGTTGTAGCTAACAGACAGACAAACAGACACAGAGAGATATCAGCAAGATATTAAGTAAAAATTATATTGTGTTAGATATTGATAAGTGCTAAGGAGAAGAGGGGAAAAAAATATATATGAAAGCAGAATGTGAAATTTCAAAGGGCCAAAAGAAGAAAGTGAAATTACAGATGGGTGGTCAAAGACATCCTTTGTGAGAAGCTCATGTTTGAATCTCAAAGGAGTAAGAAAACCAGCCTTGCAGATAGATGGGAAAAAGCATCCCAGGCTAGGGAGATTTCTATGCAAATATCCTGTGGTAGAGCATGTTGGGGAACATAAAGGAGACCAGTGTAGCTGGAACCTAACATTCACAGGAAGAGAGATAAAAAAAATAATAATAATAAGGCCCGAGAGGAGCAGAGAGCAAGACCAGACAGAATCTTGCTTCCAAAACACATGTGTTTTTATCAATCACAGAAAGACCACTCGTACCAAATTTTCATTTACTCAAAATTCTCCAACAGTTATTTTTCTAAGACTTTATATCTCCATATTTCATCCTGCCCCCTATAAAAAAAAGGGAGATGGGGGAATGTTACAGCAAGCCAATATATTTGCCTGGGGGAAAACCCTATGCTTCTATTAATAAAAATGAAAACTCTTAGTCACTTTGAATATAAGCTTCCATACATAGGACTGGGACTAGGTGTAACAAAAAAAGAACACAGCTCAGCACTATGGGTGACTGGATGTGCAATGATGCTATAAAAAGATATCATGCTGGTTCAAAGAATAGCACGCAGAATTATGGGATACTGGAGCACTGAAATTTATCACAGGGACATTTTTTAAATGTTTAATGCCTGAAAATTGGTGGAAAACTTAAGTGCCAAGCTGGCTAAGGTAATATACAGACCATACATTTTTCCTGCCCAACCAGCTTCTCAAGATGAATAAGCTGCTATCAGCCAAGATCTGGAACACAGCAGGATTTGGCGCTGGTACCTGAAGACCAGCTATCTTCCAATTCAATTCAATCCTGATCAACCCAGTTTCACATATCACATGAAGTTTTTTGATTAACAAACACTCTTAACAAATTCTAAACAACTCACTGTAGTGACTCCACCTTTCTTAAGAACACACAGCCTGTGTCACCAAGACAACAAGCACAGACTACAGGGCATACCCTGAAGCCTGTGTTACGAAAAAGCTATTATTATTAATGACTAAGTAGTCACAGTCTCTCACCATCAGGTTCTACGGAGGCCACACCCACCACCCAACCCACAAAAATGGACGAATTCTCAGCTCTCTGGGTTGAAAGTTATAAGAAAGAAAACTAAAAGAAGTCAATGGGGCTAAAGTGACTTACACATCAAGAACTGGGAGGGAGAAGAAGCGGCTGAAACTACAGAAAGGTATGGATTGGAGGAGTAAAAATAAGTTTTGAGGAGAGGCGATCCAGAACAGTGTGAGGCAGGAGAGAATGGAGAGAACTTGTAGAGGTGTTACTTAGAATTCTTAGAAATATACATCGAGTCCTCTTAATGATCCCTAAAAGAAGCAAGTAAAGTTTGAAACTTTGGAAATACTCATTAGTTACTTTGGATTCTGTACTGAAAACTTCATTAATTACTCCTGGAACAACTAGGAGCTAGGGAAAGAATCCAGTCTGTGGACATAGAAATGCACAGAACTTTACACTTGACAGGATACATTCTGCGTTATCAAGAGCAATAATGTATTCCAAAGCAAAGCCTGGCAAAGATATTACAGGGCAAATCACAATCAGACATCTCCTGTCCTGCCTCAAACATCGAAGCCAGTTATTCCACAGATGTTAAAAACCACATGCCAATTTCCCCCCAACTACCTAAAAACTCAGAGATTTTGGCAAAGGTTTATTTTATCTTGCATTTTTCCAGTCTCAGCACAGTACTCAAGAAATAAAAACTGGCCTCCTTGCAGTGGTATGCTCCAGTCTTTAGAAGTTTCTAAGCAGTCACCGTAAGCAAAAAAAGGACTTTCTCTAGGAATGGTCATCTAACCAGTCCCTCCCTTTCTCCTCCAGAAAACAACCTACCAGGCAAGTTAAAAGGAAGGTAGTTATGCCTCCTTCAAAAGCAAAGGCTTTTCTACCCTCCAGGAAGTTTCTGGTCAAAGAGAATTAATATATAGAATATGCCCCACTAGTGAGCAGTCAATTAATTTTTCAGTTGCACAAAGAAGTTAATAAATCCATTCTGACTATAAAAAGATCTATTCGAGACTCTGATGATTATACCGGGAATCTTTTAAAATTATATAAAATAATAGAGTAAGAGGGCCCATACGTAGCATAAGAACTAAAGACAAAGGTTATTTGAGAGGATCCTCTACAACCAAAGGTAAGAAGTAAAGACTGTGAGGTACCGCTTTACAACACTGTAAAATCCTCAAATCTGAATATATAGGATGGTTTCCATTCTTTGTTTACACTTTTGCCTATTTTCCTGATTTTTCTACAAGAATCATATGTAATTTCTACAAATCAGGGGGGAAAAAAACAAGTTTTTCTAATGATGCACAGAAAAAAAATGGAAAGAAAATGTGCCTTTATAATGTTATCCAACAAGTATACTTGAGGGGTAAATTGTTCTTTTCACTCTTTTGTATTTTCTGAAGCTTTTATAATGATACTACAGTAATTTACACTGCAAAACAACTTTTAAAAAGATGTTTATACTATTAAAATGTCAAAGGATTAAAATTGTTGTTAAAGGTCACAAATGTATAAATACAGAACATGATCAGGAAGAGGCATTCACCACTAATCAAGCTACCATTCATGGTTAAAGAATGTAATGTTTTCTACCAGTGCTTCTCAAACTTGCGCAGGCATAAGAACCCCCTGGAAGGTGTGCTAGAAAGCGGGTGATGGGACCAGCAAAGCAGCTGTTCTAATGAACTCTGAGGTAATACTGATGCTGCCAAGCGATGGATCTCACTTTGTTAAGGGTGGAAAATTTTCAGGTGAGCCAACTTCTTCTGCTTCTGTAATCTGTTTGCTTGTTTGATGGTAACCAGAGTGGTAATCCGCTCAAAGATATGCTAATTGCCAACTTCTGCTTCTGTAATCTGCTTGCTTGTTCTAGGCTTTATAAACTGGCTCTTTTGGGACCTCGTGACTGATCTCCTCTAACCCTGCGTGGTAGAGAGTCAGTCGCCAGCAGGCTTCAGCTAAAAAAGGCTCACAATTCATCTCAATTGGCTCCGTGGGTCTTAGGTTCGATCGAACCACAACAATTTTGAGTCTCCAGGTTTTATGCCACAGGAAGTCAGTAGAGTTCAGTTTGAGTTCCCCCAGGAAGCAGGTCAAGCACATACTAGACTGGGCAGAAGAGAAAGTGAACTCAGAATGCCACCTTCTTTCAAAGTTCTAAAGGAGGGGCACAGATTCCTCTACCTTTAGTCAACCCTTAGTGATTAAAGATTTAGTCTTGTTCTTAAAAGGGGGTTGATGAAATTAAGATAATCCTGATTCCAGGACCCAATGAGTTTCTTAGCACATCCATGGAACTATCCTTTGGCTCCAGCTAGGCAGAGACTGCCTCTGGACTCCCTAGAATTTTCCATAAACATATCAAATCTCTCGGTGGTAGTTTTCAAAGACCACATTGTTTCTTACAATGATTTTATTAGATGCCTAAGAATAGGAGGCAGTCCATGAAATTAGTAGCTATCACTCAGAAGACAAAAAAAAAAGTACTCCCTGAGCTGACCAAGTGCTTACCAGGTGACTGTGAGAACACTGGCATGCAGAGGAGAGAGACCTTGTAAATAGTCAAAACAGTTTCTGCCCTTACTCCCAACCTCACACTCCCAGCCACACTGAGGTTCATCAGGAGCTAATGACGAAAACCATAATAGACAGAAACTCCATAAAGCCTCAGTAAGAGACTGCAATGCCGAAGAAATGATTCAGGTCCATACCCAACCTCCTCCACCTCAACAGCCCATCAACATGCTAGAAGTAACCATGTGTTTCCTTTCACCCTAAGGAAGAAGGTACCTGGCTGAGAGGCCTCCGAGTTCCATGCAGTGAGAACCTTCAGAAATTAACTTAATTAACCATTCAGAAAAGCAGAGATAATTCCCACCAGCCTCCAGGTCCCCAAATACCACATTTACCATTTATCCCCAATGCTGTCATTTCCTGCCTGCAGTGAACTAATTACACACAGTGGGAATTCTGGAGCTGCCAGTTCTAATGTTTATCTGCTGTTAACTTGTTGTGTGACCTCAAAGATACTTCTCTAGTGCCTTTATTTCCTCTGCTATAAAAAGCAAGATAAGAGAATGACACGCTTGACAAAGTGCCCTAATGTAATACTACAGTCATAGTTACCCTAGAGATGCTCACAGGGATGGTAATTAACACGTCTCTTTTACTAAGGCCTTTAAAGATAACTGATGACATGTTGTGAAAAGCATGGGATCTCAAATGCTATTTCCTCTTTTGCTAAAACAGGCTTCAGTGGCAAATGCTACCTATAAAATTGTTGATAAAAACAGTATCGAATGTGCTTCTTTGTAAATCACTCGGTTTCATTCAGCGGGATGTATTTTTCCATATCCATAGCTCTAACAACAGACTATGGCTTCATAAGTAGAAGAGATAGTAGAAAAAAATCACTTTAAATTAGATTTCCATAACTTTAACATCTAGCACTGAAAACTTAGTTAAGTAAATTTGGGCTGTACTTCCTTACCAATGAAATACTTTGCAACCACTGAAAACCATGTTTTAGAAGACTAGTTAGTTACATAGTCTGGGCATGTGAGGAAAAACTGGTTATAAAACATTCTGTACATAAAACAATTGGTATAATCTGATTTTGTAAATCTATGTTCGCACAGAAAAATATTCACTAAATGAGAGATATTATATTTTATATCCATTAGGGCCCCAGCCCTTACACTTTTGAGCAAACTATATGTTAAAGTTATAACACATATTAATAATTTGTGTGTCACAAATTTCATGCAAATTTTCCCAGTCTGTTGTCTCTTCATTTGTATAGAAGTTCTAAATTTTAATATATTCAAATCTGTTCATTTTTTCTTCTCTGGTTGCTTCCTTTGATTTAAAGCCATAAAAATTGTCATTCCTACATAGACCTAATAAATATTTTATGCTAGTTTTTCTATAATTTCATTTGCAATATTTAACTCTCTGGAGTTTGTTTTTGGGATATGGTATGTTTGGTAGGGTCCGATATTGGACAAATTAATATTATATCCAAACCATTTATTAAAGAATCTATTAAATAATTCTTCCTCATTGCCTTATTTTAAAAACTTTAGCAACTTTGTGTTGTATATAGTTAGGAAATTATTCCAATTCACTTTTTAATACAAGTTACAAGAACCTCAAAGTAAAACTCAAATATACATGACAGTTTTGTAAGAAACCTCAGTAAGAGATTATAAACAAATCAAATCAGCATTTCATCTTCAGTGGGGCATCAGGCAGCTAAGTGATAATTCCTGTTTAAAATCAGTCTTCCTATTCAGTAGAAGGCTTTGAAAATGTAATTGTAGGGTATATAAGTATGTAATAGCTGAGTCAACAACTACTGTTTGAATTCTCTGCTTATTTATGGGAAGGGCTACTTCTTGGGTGGCAATGTTATTCTAACTCTGACACACCTGGAAATAACACCCCATGGCCTGAAAAGGAAAAAAGAAAAAAGAAATCGAAGAATTCATTGTTTAATTTAGTCAAGATTTAGAACCATCGTTTAGAACCATCATACTCTATCAATTTTTCCTCTGGGTATATTAAAAACCTACTACCATACACTGTATATACTATACAAATTTGCACTTGTTTTTTTGGTTTCTAATGTCTGCATCTTGCCATCCCCATTAAGATATAAGCTCCTGGAAAGCAAAGGCTGTGTTTATTGAAGAAGGAAGGAAGAAATGAAGGAAGGCTGAGAGGGAGAGAAAAAAGGAAGGGAAAGACCAACTCCTTGGCAATTCTTGTAGCCAACTCTTTGCTAAGTATTGCCACAGTGAACACTCAGGAAAGGCTGCAATGGATGGACAATTTTAGCATTTCAGCCATAAACAATGCTTAAGGAAAAAGAAAAAAAAAAAACATATGTCACTGAAAGCTTTCATCTGAATTTATCTTCCCTACTAAATAATATGGACAGATTTTTGCCATCAAATCACACCCCGAAGCACAAGATGAGATGATCTTTCTCTGCATTTGCATAGCTATGACTCGTCATTTATCATACCCTATTTTTTCACTAAACAAAATAGAATTGCACCATTAGGATTTCAGCATGTCTATTCTTGCAGTGACTATTTTGAATTGTACCTTTTAGAAGCAATTATTTTAAGAAAAAAAAAATGTAACTTCTAAGGTGTATACTTGGCTTGGTTTTAGAATCTGAGCTTTTCTGGGTTCATTTTCCTGTTCCTTTCTTTGTAGGGAGGCAACAGCAGAGGAAGGTTCCTGTGAAGCAAGGCAGTTGATGGAGTCTTCAGCCTTGTAATCCCTGTTTTTAATCTCCTCCACCAACAAATGGGCTAGAGAAAGAACTATCATCATCATCATCGTCATCAACAATGCTATAATTTATTGAACATCTATACATGCCAATCACTTATGTTTTACTTGTTATCTCCAGTGCTGTTTTTGTTACCAAAAAAATTCTAGAATGCATCCCCTTCCCATCTCTAAAAAAATTGTTCAATTTAATATTATACTTAATTAGCACTCTTGCTTAATTTTTAAATCTAATCTAATAAATGACTACTAATATGTTAAGAAATTTGATATTTAATTTCATAATATACTTATATTCCCATACATAAAACAGAAAAATTCTAACCGATAAGAATGCCTTGCCTGGCCCTGCTTTCTCTTTTTTGTTGAAGAATGGATACATTTGGCATACAGCATAAGGAGGCCAAGGAAGAGGAGAGATTATTTTACATGCTGACAAAGTAATCTTATTTGACCCCTCTCATCACTGTCCCCATCCTACTCCCAAGCCTCAAGAAGTTTGAGAGAACCAGAGTTAGAGTTATATACTAATAAATACTAAGCAGGGCTGCCTCTCCCTCTTCTCTCTCCCAGCATTCGCCTAGAGGTATCCACTGGAGAGTCAGGCACGCCTCACAGGAGGTTCCCAGAGAGTAGAAAGCAAATTTCAGGGAGCCCAGAAAAAATGCAATGCCTTCCTTTGTACTGGGAAAGAGACATCTAAATACAAACACGAACACATATTTTATTCTTGGATTTAAACAGTAAGTCGTATTATAGCAGTTTGATTCTGCTACAAACCATGTTCAAGAATGTCATGCAGTCTGGTAAGTCTGAGGGAGAAGCTACAGAGCAAACCTGCAGAAACACCTCTGCTCCTCTCTAATCTTTCCCATAAGGGTACTACCCCATTTCATTCTGTAGAGTCAACCACACACATTTTCCCGTAAAATGTGCAGTCTCCACCAAAGACTCTGAGAAGCAGGAGAAAGAAGGTCAACACTGGGACAAGTGCAGGAAGGTTACTAATTGAAACCAGGCCCCTGGGGTTCAGGCTTGCCCAAGCTGAATGTTGATTTTGCCCTTCATAGAAGCTTTCTCTTACAAGCTGCAAAGTTGCAGTTGTAGGAGATACCACTGTAGCCTGTGGTACTTCACATTGTTGGCCACCATCCTTCAACCCTCCGTGTGTTCATGTTTCACCAAGTGACTTTGCAGCTCCTCCCACTAATGGGGACCTCTATATTCCCCTGTACCTTGATTCTGGGTTTGCTCATGACTTGCCAAAGCTGGAGGAAGCTTAGGCCTTAAGAAGTCTTGCATATTTAGAAAATCCAAAGGGAAAAAAAGACGTCTTACAGGTTTCTTCTTATACCTTCCAGCTCTGCCACTGCCTTGTGAAGAGATCCCCAGGGTGGATGCCACTGAGAGCAGACACGAACCCAAATGCATGCCCAGCCAGGTCATAGCTTGAAGCATAGCTGCTCGGTCAAGTTCAGTCAGATTGGCTAAGCCCCAGCCAACCCACAACTGCAAAATCCATAATAAATCATTGTTGTTCTAAGCTATTGTGCTTCAGAGTATCTTTTACAGGGCATTATTATGGCAATAGCTAAGCTAACTGATATGCAGTCTAAGGAGGCTGCTCATGAAAAATATATGCCCCTTCCCAAAAAATGATAACTAAATTTTAATAAGTGCTTACTATGGACCCATTTTTCTAAGAGCCATAGGTGAATTTACTTATTTATTCCTCACAAGAATACCCAAAGACAGATAGGGTTTTTATTCCTATTTTAAAGATGAGGCAACACAGGTAAGTAACTTGCCCACAGCTGGAATGTGATAAAGGCAGGATTCAAACCCGTCACCTGGATTCGGAGCCCTTGCTTATAACTTCTATGCTAAACAGCCTGGCAAACCTCCTTCCTAGCCGAATCTGCCTAAAATTTTGCTGTGGGTTCCTATACCCTCAGGGTAAAATCCAAACTGACAGCCCATCAGCAAAATGTCCAAGGCCCTTCACAGTCCTATCCCTGTCAAGACTCCTGCTCTCTCCTTCTCACCCCTCCCTCAGTCAGCCCCAGCAACACTAAGCTCCTACAGTTTACCAAACCCATCAACTCCCTCATGTCCTGAACCTACTGCTCCCTCTCCCCAGAATGTCCCCTTCCTTTTGGGGCCACCTCTAGGTCATCCTCTAGGACACAGGCCCTGCGGTACCGCCTACAGGAACTATTTTTTGTACCCAGTCAAGTGCACGTGCTCATCCCGGGTGTTCCCTAGCTTCCAGAACTTTCTCCAAAAAGCACTGACCCCCTGGGCCTATTACCATCTGCTTAAGTTTTTCCTGAGCCTGACCACCAGCCTCTTGAGGGCAAGGCCTGGGTTTTATTCATGTTTGTCAGCCCAGTGTTTACCAAGATGTCCCATCCTATCGTGGGAAAGCAATAAAAGTTTGTTAAATTAAAAAGTGGGTGAAAGAAACAATGACATGATGGAAAGATGGATATGAAGACAGATTTAAATTTTCATTTTTAAATAGCAAGTCTTCATTTCTAATAAACATTAATTAAATTGCTCAACATCCCTGGGTCTCCGGCTACATATTCTTCAATTAAAATAGTTCTTTCATGACGGATTCCTCTGCCAAACCTTTCCTCGCAGGCTGACGTGTTCACCAGAGTATCTTGGGACAAGCAACATAAGGCAATATGTTTGCTTGTAATAGCAGAGGGATTGACGGCCTACTCCCTAAATATTCACTCCTGACAACACGAAAGTACTTGTACTACGATCTCAAAGAGATCAAAGAAAGTTTGTGGCAGAGGAAGGCACATTATCAAGGAGTAAAAGAAAAAGATTCCCAGGACAGGGCGCAGACAGGTGATAACTTCACATCAGGGAGAGTTTTATTTAATAGGAACTAGCATGGGAGAGGCCCAGCTTTCAGAATCCCAGTTTGCACATGACAAGTGATTATTATCGCCTTAACTTCAAGAGACACAGTAGAGGAAGGTTCAGGGCTCAGCGACCGGACAGTACCTGTGGAGAGCTGACAAGGGCCACAAAATGGAGGCTACAGTTGTCCTCAAAATCACATGGCTCCCAGGCCACTGACAGTAGCCAGGTCCTAATCTTGGAGCCAAGGGGGAAATGTTCCTGGAAACAGAGACTGAAACCCTGTAAACATAGACAAACCCCTGTCCCCACTACAGCTTAGAATTCACAAGTAAACGACGTCTCTGATGCTGAAGACACACGTCCCTGGTGTTTCCTGAGAAAGACTGGAGAGGCCAAATAGGGTGTCCCTTGATCCCTCTCCCATTTGGCTTAGACTGGAAGTCAGTGTTGTAGACAACCAGAACGTAAGAGCCAGAAGCTCTCTGAGACCAGGTCTTCTTGTAGTTTTCAAACACTTTCTAGTGACCACTTTGTTCTAACAACAGCTTGTAGAAGCATAAATACAGAAGAGGAAACAGGTTGCCACCTTTAGGAGGCAGGGGACAGGAGCCCCAAACATTGGTGCAGGGACAACCTCTAAGATGGCTCAGTGGAGGCTTGGGAATTTGGTCTGGAAATCAGATTCAGTCCCAACCTGCATTTGCAGTATGGGAACCATAGTTTAGAGGGACTGTGGCTAGACTCATCCAAGGCCACATGCTCTGAAGAAAGACCAAGAACAGGGTTCCTGACTGCCAGTCTCAATGCTGTTTCCTCTACATGGTGCCACCCCCTTTTCTAGGAAGGCCCTCCACACCCTCACCTCCCTCTCCCTTCCCCATTAGCAAGTCCCAGGGCCACCCTAGGGCTTAGTCTAAGGTAAAAAGTAACCTAGTGACAGTGTGTTGCATTTACCGCACATAATAGGGTAAACTCTGCTATAAACTCCAATCCATTCCCTCCTCTCCTCACCCCAACTGACCTCCCAACAAAGGCAAATCATCAGAGGCTTTTCAATGACCTAGGACTTTCTCAGGATCCCCACCCCACCCCTTTTCTTTTCTGTGTGTTCTTATCAGCACTGAATCAAGCGACCGCCTTCAATGCTGTGATTCTTCCTGCAATTTGCTGGGTTGTCCCCACACAGTATTTGTGTTTGGTTTGAAAATGCTGTTTGCTCCACTTTTTAATTTCATTTTAGAAGTCTGCAAGGAGAGAAGCCAACATTTAATCATAGAGACTGAAGGAGACTTTACGAACTGCTTACAAGGCACAAATAGTTATTTTTCTATTTCTCTTTGAATTGGCTGCTGTATCATATGAGGTAAACAGTGTGAATCAGAAGTAGTTCTGCATCCTTATCTCACTCCTCACATAATCAAAAGAAAAAATGCAGTGTAATAAAAAAGAAAAAAAAAGAACTTCATATTTGTTTAAAAGTTAATTAAACTTGAAAGGTTTGTAGGGACAATTCATTTTCTTTTGTAGCCGAAGACCATAAGCTTCCTGTTTCATTTTACCAGTGAAATGATAAAAAGTAACTTGATGTTATTTTAATCATAATAATAAATTGTAGTAAAGCGAGAATCAAGTTTCTTTTTAAATAACAAAGTAAAAATGGAAACACATGTACCATACAATTCTGAATTAACATATATATGTAAAAAACTCCATAAACTTTTCTAAGATGTATACCAATTTAATTGCTTTTGTTAATAGTATTTTCATTCTTTCCTTTTCTAGAAAGATGACTTTAAAATAAGCACACAGGTATGACTTTATATGCATCTTAGTTAATCCTCTGAACTGACAAGATTAAAATGGATGGTCTATGCTCTATACAAACACAGTTGAATGTACAATAAAACAGAAAAAGAAGCCTTCCACAGGCTTTCTGGGTAACTCAGATTTGAAGTCAGATAATGTCCAGCCCTTGTCAGTTCCACGTCAAAAAGCACCTATCAGAAGGACATGCTGAATAGTCTTCACAGGCAAGGTAAAGCAAGAATCCTAGATGAGTCATACTGAAGATGCACATGAGGTATTACATTACCTCAACCAGACACAACAAATGGAGCCAAGAAGTGGGCTAAACATAGAGTGCCTCCCTATGGAAAAGGTCGTGTGTGTGTGTGTGTGTGTGTGTGTGTGTGTGTGTGTGAGAGAGAGAGAGAGAGAGAGAGAGAGAGAGAGATGTCATTTCAGAGAAAGAAGAGTTGCTGTTGAGACAGAAGAAGAATTGTTACATAAAGAGGCTCCTCCTATCGAAAAGTATGAATTTGGATAAAGAATTTCCAAGCCTCCAGTTCTAAAATTCTTTGACTCCATGTGGTAGAAACCAAATGTTCTGTTAGCAAATTGAGACCCCAAAACTTCAAAAGTGAAGCCCACATCTGACACCAGTTTCCGTTTGACGGGAACCACTTGCCAGAATATAAACTTCCTGTTTCCTGTCTATCTCCCTAAAAGACTTCTCCACAAGCACCTTGAGGGCATGGCTTGTGCTTAGTCTTTGTGATCCCAGCACAGTACCTGAAGAATATAATGGGCAATCAAAAATGTGGAAAGGCAGAATGGAAGAACTAGTAGGGAAAATTAAAGTTTTATTTTTAAATAATGAATGCTTATATCTTAGAAAATGTAAACCAAACTAGATGTCTTATGAATAGATTCTTCAATTAAAATACTTCCTTTGTAGTAACTACTATGCCAAGCCTCCTAATGCACAGGATGAAGGGAAGTTTTTTGATAGTCTCTTCCCTAGGAACCAGTCAGCAACTCCTGCTCCATCACTCAGATTCTTAGAGTATAAAAACAGTCATCAAAAATAGCATAAATTATACTGGCTATCTCATTAATCAGGAATGTCAGAGAGGAGCAAGACAAGGATGCGTTGCCCTCACCACTTCTAGTCAACATTGTATTGTCAAAGCAATTAGGCAAGAAAAAAAAGTCACCTATGTTGGAAAGAAAGAAGTAAAACTAACTCCATGTGTACATGACATAATCTTGTATATAGAAAATCCTACTGAATTAACCAAAAAAACTACAAAGGCTTACCGAGTTCAGAAAGGTTTCAGGATACATGATCAAAACACAAGAATCAATTATACTTCTAAGCACTACCAATGGAAAATTCAAAAATGAAATTAAGACAATTTTACTTATACTGCATCACAAATAATAAAATGCTCAGTAATTAATTTAACTTAAAAAATTAACTTTAAACTTTTTCTTTTGTAAAAGAAGTACAACACTTGAACAATGAAAATCATCAAACACCATTGAAAGAAATTTAAAAAGGCCTAAATAACTGGAGAAACATCCCATGTTCATGATTGGAAGACTTAATACTGTTAAAATGGCAATAATTCTCAAACTGATCTACAGATTCGATGTATTCCCATCAAAATCCCAGCTGGCTTTTTGGCAATAATTAATAAACTAATCTCAAATTTTGTATGGAAAAATAAGGAACCCAGAATAGCCAAAGCAATCTTGAAAAACGATACAAAGTTGGAAGACTTATACTTCCCAATTTCAAAACTACTACAAAATAACAGTAATCAAAAATGTGTGGTATTGCCGTAAGAACAGACATGCAGATCAATGAATAAAATTGAGAATACGAACATAAACTACATATTTATGGTCAATTGATTTTGACAAGGGTGCTGTGACAATCAATGCGGGAAAGAATACTTTTTTCAACAAATGGTACTGGTACAACTGTATAGTTACATTCAAAAGAATAAATTTAGATCCCTAAATCATATCATATACAAAAATTAACTCAAAATAAATCAAATATATAAATGGAAGAGCCAAAACTATAAAACTCTTAGGAAAAAAATAGGTGAAAATCTTTGTGACCTGAGATTAGGTAATGGTTTCTTAGATATAGCACCAAAAGCACAAGTGAAAAAAAAAATAGGTTAATAAGATAGTATCAAAATTAAAACTTTGTGTTTTAAAGGATGCTAACAAGGGAGTGAAAAGCCTAAAGAATAAGAAAAAATATTTGCAAATCATATATCTGATGAGTCTAGTATCCAGAATACATAAAGAACTCTTATAACTCCACAAAAAGGCAAATTACCCAATTAAAAATTCACAAAGGATTTGAATAGACATTTCTCCCAAGAAGATAGATATACAAATGGTCAATGAGCGCATGAAAGATGCTCAACATCATTAATTAGGAAAATGCAAACCAAAACCACAAAGAGATACTATGTCATACCCACGAGGATGGCTATAAGCAAAAAGATGTACAATAAAAAGTGTTGGTGAGGATGAGGAGAAATCACAACCCTCAGCTATGGCCTGTGGAAATGTAAAGCAGCACAGCTGCTTTGGAACAGTTGGGTAGTTCCTCGAAAAATGAAACAGACCACCATGTGCTTCAGCAATTCCACTCCTAGGTATTACCCAAGAGAACTGAAAACATGTCCACAAAATATTTGTACATGAATGTTTATAGAAGCATTATTCATCATAGCTAGAAAATGGAAACAACCCAAATCTCCATCAAGGTAAATGGATACACAGCGTATGGCATGTTGATACAAGAGAACATTTTTCAGCGATAAAAAGGAATGAAGTACTGCTTTATACTACACCTTGAAACCATTATGAAACTTAAATCTTGAAAATATTATATTAAATGAAAGAAGCTAGATACAAAAGGCTACATGTTGAATGAGTCCATTTATATGAAATGTCCAGAATAGGCAAATCCATAGAGATAGAAAGTAGATTAGCGGTTGCAGGGGCTGAGGAAAGGAGGGAATGGAAAGCGATTGCTAATTAATACAAAATTTATTTATGGAGTCAAGAAACCGTTCTAGAATTAGGTAGTGATGATGGCTGCTCAACTTTGTGAATATATGAAAAACCACTAAATTATTTACTTTAAAAGGGTAATACTTCTTATGGCATGTTTATTTATCTCAATTTTAAAATAACAACAATAATGGGGAGGAACTTTCATATACTGCTGGTGACAATATTCGCTGGTAGAACTTGGAAGAGAGGTTTGGAAATGGGTATCAAATTTGACCTGCTCACTCAAATTTTAAGAATTTATCCTCTGTAAATAATTATGAATGTCACACCTTTAGCTATAGAGATTATCTGCAGCGTTGTTTATAATATCAAAATATTAGAAATACCCTGAAGGCACAAGAGATTTTGTTAAACAAATTATGGTACATTTGTTAAATGGAAAATGAGTCAGCTATTACAATTATGTTTATGATATACTGCTAACCATAAAAAGAAGGAAATAAAATACAATAAGCAATATGATCACATTTTTGGTTTTTTTAAACTACAAATGTATGTATCCATGCCTCTATATTATAGAAATAATAGTTCTAGGCTGTCTAACACTATAGCCACTAAACTACATGTGGATACTTAAATTAATGAGAATTAATAAAACTTTAAAATTTAGCTATACCAGCCACATTTCTAGCACTCAATAAACACATGAGGACACAGTGGCTACTGTATTAACAGTACTAAACATTTCCATATAACAGAAAGTTCTACTGAAATGGACTGATACAGAAGAATACACACCAAATGGGCTTATAGGTGCTTTTAATTTTCTTCCTCTCAGTTTATGTCTGTTTTCCCCTTTTCCTATAATAAATATAAATGTTTATAATAAAAGAATATTTTTTATTTTGTAAAAGATTCAGAGTAAACTGAAACAGGGAAGAAGGGATCTGGATATCCACTCCTAGGGGTCAGGCTTCCCCCACCATTGCAAATGGAGTGAGTTCCTTTGATCTCAGTGGCAGGGGGCAGGTTGTGATAGCCTCCTTTGCGGAGACCACACCTCTGCACCCTATGAGCCGGGAGTGGTGAGGAGATGGGAGCAGCCCCAGGCGAGAGTGCAAGAGACTCCCACTGTTCCTACCCGAAGTTCAGCAGTTTTTCAAAAATAATGCTTCTCTAATTACTGTGTGCCTTTGATGGATTGTGAGTGATAAAATGGCTGTTTCTGTTCATTTTGTCCAAATTTATAGTTGTTTTCTGAGGGATAGGATTTGCAACCTCCTCGCTTGGCCACAGCCAGAAGTCTGGCCTCCTAATATAGATTTTAAAAATTCATAATCTTGGTACTGCAGGAGGCTTAGAGAAGAGAAACTCTTAAGCTCTAGGTGATAAAATAGATTAGTTCATGCTTTCTGGAGGACAACATGGAAATATATATCTAGAACCTTAAAAATATTATAGCCCTTTACTCACTTATGTCACTTCAAGAAAATCTATTCTAAGGAAATAATCATGGATGTGCTTCAAAGATTTACCATATACATGACAGAGTTTTTTATGACAGCAAAAGCTGAATTCAAGCTAAAATTACACAATATAGCCTCATGATGAAATATTATACCAACCATTAAAGATAATGCTGTACAAGAATATTTAATAACATAGAAAATGTTCATAAAAGTTAAGTTAAAAAATGTTTTAGTGTGAAAAGTATCATTTCACTTTTGTAAAAAATATATATATCACACATATATGTATGTTTAGAAGAAATGAGAATAATTAGAATGTAAACAGTGATTATCTCTGTGTAATGGAAAAATATCTAACTGGGAAAGTAATCTATTATTGTCTACATTTTCTATAATGAACATGTATCACCGTCATAAAAAAATAAAAGTTATTGTTTTTAAAAGATGAAATCACATGGCTTACGAAAGAAAATTTTTGTACTTAGAACTTAAAATTATCACTAAAGTTTAATATTTTTACATTTTTCTCTGGGCTGCCTGGCTTCCAAGGCACAAAGAGAAATGTAAAGAATTATATAGGTCTCCCAAGAGATAAACAACCATTCAGGTAGAAGAGTCTAAGAGAGATGTATAATGCACGTTTTTCAGTAACCCTAGTATCTACCCTGCAGTGTGGCACAGCCCTCATCTTTGTTCTAATTATTCTTGTAGTTGCTGAAGAATTATGGTCCTCATACCTTACTAAGGGACAAATAACACACACACAGTACCTATTTTTTTCATAAAGTACTTCTACTCCTATTTTCTACCATAGCAAAACAGTTCCAAAATGAATGAAACGTGTTCAATAAGACACAATGATGCAATATCTGGCTTTTATGAAATATTTTGATGGTTTCACTGAACAAAAACACTCAGAAGATTGTCTCACAGATAAGTGGATCATAAAGAGTAGCAGATGTAGTATACTTTAATAATACGTTTCTTAAAAATACATCTGATTAAGAGCCCCCTGAGAAGAGCAAATAGGAAAAAATTAGGACAGTGGCTATGAATGCTTGCTCTAAAACTTGATGAAACTCACAAAGAGGTAGGGCCTGAGCTGCCAGCCTTGAAATGGCCCTGGCAAGCTGACCCTCACTATGACAATTAGTAGCTTCCAGAAAAAGACAGAAACTACCTCTGTCAGAGTCAGAGTCTCTGAAGGCTCAGACATGGTGTGTGGGGTGAGAGGAGTGGAGCCTATAGCCTCTGTGCACATCTATTCTGATGTAGAAACAGTTTAAATTAGATTCCCTCTGTATCTTACCTACATTTTCTCTCAGATCCTATGGATCCAAGTCACTCCTAGAGATAGCAGAGGTTTCCTAGAACTGGAAAGACTACTAAAACAGTTTTCTTCTTCCAAATCCTGCCCACCCCCAAATATACTTACTTTCAAGGCCCAAATCTGATACTTACCTTCAAAGCCAAAATCAAGTCTTACCTGACTACTTGTATGACCTTTCTTTCATATGTGACCTCTAAGAGTACATACCCACTACATAACTCATTGACACTCATCTCGTATGTCATGTGTCTGCAAACAGGCCATAAGCTATGAAATACTAGGCATCTTACCCACAACCTGCCACAGTGTCTCATGCATGAGTACTAAGGTGACAAGTTCATCTAGATTACCTAATTTGTCCACTGCCCAAAATAAACAGAGGGCTATCAAGCCATTGTGTTGGTAAGTTATAGATAACATTGGTAGGACAACCGTTAGCAAAGCAATGGTGCTAAGAGGCCAAAGTTTCTTAACTGTGAACACAGATTTTTTAAGACTACTTCAACAAATTAATGTTTTTATACTGATTACTATGGAGAAAAGGAATGAATGAGATCTAAGGCTTTCAGTCTTTTGGAAAATAAAGATGTATATGTAGCCAATTATGATACATTGTTATTAATATGAAAAAAAGTGGGACACACAAAAATATACAAAGAAAAGTCATCAACACTGATCCTCAAGAGATGGCTTCAATTTACATCTCATTGAACTTGGACCAGTGACTAGAAAGGGCAGCTAGAGAAAGACAAGAAACCTTCCTCAACTCTGAATGGATCTGCCCACCTGCAGAACCCCAGCCTCTGAACGAGGCCATTCATCTGCAGAGGACATCACACACTGAAGCCCATTTAACACATGACACTGGCCAGGGTGAGGAAGCTGAAACAGCTGAAAGAGTCAGTACTACACCAGTCACAAGAAAACTCTGGTATGCCAGAAGAGCCATCTTGCAACTTTTGAAGCTTGTCTAATAGAATATGGGCTGGAGAAGTATTTTTCACACTGCAGAAAACTACCAATTGGTGGGTCATGAAATCAATGTAGAAGATTTATAATATAAGTGCTGTTACATAAAATGCTTGCCATAGGTATGAGTGTGTGTGTGCACACATGCACATGCATGCACACATGTGTGTGCTAGGTCATGCAGACAGACTTCTTTAAAACCAGTTTACAAGGCTATTAATTAGACAAATTACTTGGTAGATTATAGAAGGACACATTTCAATTCAATAAAAGAAAAACACCTCTAACAAGTAAAACTATTTCACAATGGGGTATCTTATATTGAATGACAGAGAGTTTCCAGCACCTAAAAGACTGCAAGTAGCATCAAAGCCATAGTTTGTCATGGAAGGCATTCACGTAAGTAGGTAGAAAGTTAAATGAGAAGAACTCTAAGCTTCCTCCCCATTCTATGAGACTATCAGTAGATCGCAGGCAATTAACTACCACTAAAGGCATAATTAGGAGGGAAACAATTCCACAAAGTCCCAAGGGTGAATGTATGCAGCCTGAAATTTCATTTAGTAGTTTACAATGGAACAGCACCTTGTGAAAGGAAAAATTGCAAGTGATACTCAAACGAGGGATTCTCAGCCTAGATGTACGTCAGAATCACCTGGGGAGCTTTTAAAAGATACCCATGCTTGGATTCTAATATATATCAATTAAAACACTGGAGCCCAAGATTTTTATTGTTTTAATGTTCCCCAGGTAAGAGTCAAGAATCACTGATTTATATGTATAAAAATATATAAATAATATTGTACAAAGCATAGAAGGAAGGAAAACAGCACCAAGGTTTTTCATGAAGATCATAAAAAGAAAAATCTAAAAAACATCAAATCAAGACTTTGAAATTCTGCTCAAGGCTGAAAAGAGCCTCCTACGCTTACAACAAATAAAAAGCCAAATAAACTGCAAGTTCATAACTTTGTTGAATCCATTAGACAGCTGAGGTCACAGGGGAACAAACTTGCCCAAAATCTAAGGTAAACCAGGCACCTGCATAAAGATTCAAGACATGAGATCTTGTTTACCTGAGAGAGATGTACCTAGACACTGGTAACAAGCATCAAGTAACAAATAATAATGGAATGCTGCTTGAAGAGTTGAAAGAGCATGGAGAGAGACTAGTCTGAGGCAAAATGCAAAAGGAAGAACTAAGACTGACTGAGTCCTTCCACAAACCAGCCCCAACATTAAACTCAAGGTAGCTCAAGAAGAATTTGAAGTCTGTGGTGCAAAGAGGATAAATATAGCATTTTCAAATCCAGTTCAACTCCTGACTAAATTGATTGAACCCCCTACACTAGCCTAGTAGAAACAGAAAGGCATATCCATTTCCAGGCAATAAAATCTATTTATCTCAGTCTCTAATGCCCTACATAAGATGTCTAGTTCTCAACAATATATTACAGAGCATCAAAAAAAAAAAAAAAAAAAGCTACACTGCCAAGACACATAGCAATTAACAGAACCAGACTCAGATGTGACTCAAATGTTGACAGTATCAGACGCAAATTTAAAATAACCATAATTAATTATAAAGATCTCAATGGAAAAAGTGGACATGAAAGATTAAATGTATAATTTTGACAGAGATAGAAACTGTAAGAATCAAATGAAAATGTTTTAAAAGCTAAACACAGTAATAGAAATTTAAAATGTTTTCAACAGATATTCAATCATTAAAAATGCTCAAGAAATAGGGGAAAAAAAGAACAAATGGAACAAACAGAAAACAGCATGACAAAATGATAGATTTTAATTAAGCCCTATCAATATCATACTATGTGTGAATGATCTAACACACCAATTAAAAGAGAGAGATTGTCAGATTGGTTAAAAAAGTAAGCCCGAACTATGTGAGGTCTACAAGAAATCCACCATAAATATTCAGACATAGATAGGTTAAAAGTAAAAGAACAAGAAAAGGAACAGGATGCAAATGCTAACCGAAAGCTGGAGTAGCTATACTATTAACACCCAAAATAAACTTCAGACAAACAATATTAACAGGGATAAAGAGAAATATTATACAAAAAGAAAAAGATCAATTCTCCAAGAAGACATAACAGTCCTAAATAGATATGCACTTAAGAACAGGTAATCAAAATATATAAATCAAAAAGTGATAGAACTGAAGGGAAAAACAAAAAAATCTATAATTTTAGCTACAGACTCTACCATTCCTCTCTGTCATTGATAAAACAAGTAAACAGAAAATAACTAAAGACACAGAAGACCTAGACAATTCTATCCAGCAACTGGACCTAATATTTCTGGAATGTAATACTAAAAAAACAACAGAATACACATTCTTTTCAGTGTACATTGAACGTTTACCAAGATAAATCATATTCTGGGCCATAAAACAAACATGAATAAATTTTTAAAAACAAAAATTATGCAAATTATATTATGAGATAATAATAGAATTGAACTAGAAATCAATAACAGAAAGACTTCTGGAAAATTCCCAAATATGTGAAAATTAAATGACATACTTTCAAATAACACATAGGTCAAGAAGTCTCAAGAAAAAATTTTAAATATTTTAATTCTAAATATGTAAATGAAAATACACATATCAAAATTGTGGAATGAAGACAAAGCAGGTTTTAAAGAGAAATTTATAGCATTAAATGCTTATATTTAAACAGAAGAAACTTAAACAAAGGGTACCTATTTTATGATCACAATTATATTAATTTCTAGAACTGTACTGTTCAACGTGGTAGTTACTATTTACATATAGCTACTAAGCACTTGATATATGATTAATCCAAATTGAGATATACTATAAGTGTAAGTTGCACACTGAATTTCAAAGGCATCATATAAAAAAAGAATGTAAATATATCATATATAATATACTGATTACATGTTGAAAATGATAATATTTTGGATATATTGGATTAAATAAAATACATTATTTAAGTTAAAAAAATAAATAAAAATAAAAAATAAAACAGAAGATTAATCTCAAATTAGTAATATAAGCTTACTTCTTAAGAAAATAGAGTAAATTAAATCCAAAGCAGAAGAAAGAAAATAATCAATTAGTTAAAAACAGAAAAATAAAAGACAAAATTAATGAAACCAAAATCAAGATCTATGAAAAGATCAATACAACTGATAAACTTCTAGACAGAGTAAAGAAAAGACTGAAAACACAAATTATCAATATCAGGAACAAAAGGGGGAACATCACTATAGGTCCCAAAGACATTAAATGGATAATATAACGCTATCACAAACAATTCTATATATCCACAAATTTGACAACTTAGGTAAAGTAAACCAATTCCTTGAAAGACATAAAAGTACCAAAACTTATCAAGAAAAAAATAGGTAACCTGAATTATCCTATATCTATTAAAAGAAATTATATTTATAGTGAAAAACATTCTATCAAAGAAAACTTTAGGCCCAAAGAGTTTCACTAATTAATTCTAGCAACCACTGAAGGAAAAAATATACTAATCTTATACATTCTCTTCCAAAAATACATCACCACCCAGTGGAGTTTATCCCAGGGATACATGGCTGGTTCAATATGAAAAATCAATCAGTTTAATTCACCATATTAACCATAAAGAAAAATTACACGATCCTGTCAAAAGATGGAGAAAAAGCACTCAACAAAATTCCAAATCCACTCATAATAAAAGCCCCCAGTAAATCAGGAAAACAACAGATAGTCCTTAACCTCATAGGGCATCTACAAATAAAAAGTCCCAGCCATCATCATAATTAATAGTGAAAGACTGTTTCCCCCCTATGATAAGAAGCAAGGCAAGATCTTCGTTCTCACCACTCCTATTCAACCCTATACTAGAATTATTAGTACAATAAGGCAAGAAAAGAAATAAAAGGCATCCAGATTGGAAAGGAAGAAATAAAACTCTTTCTTCACAGATGATATCATTGCCTACATAGAAAATCCCAAAGAATCTATAAATAAACCTCCTAGAACAAATAAGTGACTTTAGCAAAGTAACAGAATATAATGTCAACATACAAAAATCGATTGTATGTTGATATATTAGCAACAATAGCAACCCCAAAAAAGAAATACTTAAGTAAAAACCTAACAAAATATGTGAAAAACCTATATCCTGAAATCTATAGAATCCTAATAGAAAAATAAGAAACTTAAATAGAGACATAAGATATATCACGTTCATGGATTAGAAGACTCAATATTGTAAAGATATCTATTCTTCCTAAATCAATCTATAGATTCAGTGCACTCCCATTAAAAACCCTAGCAGGATGCTTTTTTAGATATTGACAAGCTAATTCTACAATTTATATGGAAAGGAAAAGAACCTGAAGAACCACACAATTTTTGTGAAAAAGAACAAAGTTGGAGAATGACTTATACAACTTGCTTTCAAAACTTATTATAAAGTCACGGTAATCAAGACCATGTAGTGTTGGCATATGGAGGCATATAGATCAATGAAATGAAATTTAGAGTCCAGAAATAAACATTTATATTTATGGCCAATTTATTTTCAACAAAAGTGTACAGACAATTCAATAAGGAAAGGACGATCTTTTCAACAAATCTTTTCAACTAGAACAACTGAACTTCCACATGCCAAAAAGAAAAATTCCTTGACTCATACACCTTATACCTTACTACCTTACATAAAAATTAGCCCAAAATGAATTATAGACTTAAGTGTAAAACATAAAACTATGAAACTTCTAGAAGAAAAGGTAGAAATTTTTCAACACTTTTGGTTAGGCAAAGAATTCTTAGATACTACAATGAAAGTTTGACCCATTAAAAGATTGATAAATTGGTTTATTAAAGTTTAAAAACTTTGCCCCCAGAAAGATATTGTTATGGGAATAAAAAGATAAGCACAACCAAGAGAAATTACTTGCAAGTCACATTTCTGACAATGGATGTATATCCAGATAAGAACCCTCAAAATCTGACAATAAGAAAATAACTTGGTAAAAAGAGGTCATCAGAATTACCTCTACACAACATTTTTATGCTGCAAATTTTTATTTGAATTTGTAGCTATAGTCAGTTATAGCTCCAAACTTCTCACCAATTTTTATTTGTATCATATTATTTGACACTGAAATTAGGCATTTGATCTATGTTAACCTTCGATACACTTTATATTGATTTAAAAAAATCACTTTTTTTAACTCAGGAGATAAATCATGCAAGGCCTTACTTAGTAAAGAGACTACTGTTCCTATTAAATAACACTGGTTCTTTGAAAAATAACAAAAAAAAAGTTATAACTTTCTGAGTCATCAAAATTTATTTTCTAGCATTTTAAATAATGAATCCTGAGCATGACTCACCACATTTTTAATCACTATACTTCCTCCTTCCAGTGTACCAAAACTAAACAATTCTAAAACACAATGATGAAAGAAACAACCCATATTTCCCCTTTGCTCATATTTCTTCACTTATTTCTCATCACTTGGTACCATGTTTTGTAAGTCATTATAAATTATGTTTAGGAATAATGTGAGGTATAACAAAGAGATTCTGAGTGACAGAAGTCCTGTGAGATCAAGTTATTCAATATGTAACCCTCTTCTTCCAAGTGAACATCTGTCTTATTATTTTTGCCCTATACCATACCTGCTCAGACCATATTTCTGTGCTGGAAACTAGAGAGAGAATAAACCTTGAAGGTTTCCAGTACCATACCCAGCTTGTTTCCAACTATTGCACTCTTGTCTTAATCTATTTTTCCATTACAGTACTTTTCACCACTTGACAAAAGAGGAAATAGGGGGGGACATAAATAAATGTCTCCTTCCAGCAGAACGTAAGCTGTATGAGAACAGAGACTTTGTCTTTCTCGTGTACTTTTTTTTTTTTTTTTTTTAGCACCAGCATCAAGAACAGTGTCTGGCACAGAATAGATGCTCAGTAAGTATTTATGGAATGAATGACTGCCTAAGGTATTTCTCTATCTCATTCCCTCATATCTTTCCAGTGATCCTGGCCAGCCCATGGCAGTATTACTAATGGAAACAATGAAATATGCTGCCCTCCACGCCCTCCTTTCTGCCAGCATTAATGACCTGGTCTTTTATGTGTTAACTAGATATTGAAGATGGAGGATCATAAGAAGTAGCATCCCAAGATGCTCAATTTAACTCCAAACATCCACCAATGTTCACCACATCAAATGGAAACAAAAAGCAGCATTTGCTTCATATTTCAAAAGAAAAAAAGCTAAATGTTTAAAAACAGTAGACAGATGCTGGTTTCCTACTAAACACAACAACTGAGTATTCAGTTGCTGAATTTATTGTCTGCAGAATTGCTTTCTAGTCCAGGGTTTACCACTAACTGCATCTTCACCAAGTCCCAGTCTATTAATTTGAAGACAGGTAACAATACCGAAATGAAGATGCGATTCAGAGGGCATGGGGGAAGGTGAAAGGGAGGTACTGGAGAAGGCTGGGGAGTGGGAAGCCCAGCAGAATCACCTGTAAAGCTTTTTCAGACTACACATGACCACTCCTAAAGTCCTCCACCCTAATTCATTCCTTGAAAATTACCACCACAGAGAGAGCCACTGCAGTTGTTACTAATGGGAGTATGAAAAACTCAGGAAAACTTTTCTGAGCATGTTTTTTGAGGAGTGGTACCAAGACTTAGGCTTCTTAGTGATAGCTGGAGTGGTATCTAACATAGGGTACTCCTATCTCTACCTGAGTCTGCAACTTCAGCTCTTTTCTCCCCTCAGCCACACCTTATACTTCCCTTATTATACTGAACTTCTCCTAATTGCCCCTATAGGCCATGCCTTTCATCATCTGTCACCACCTATGGGAGACACGGTTGACTGCCTGCCTAATAACTCGACTAGCAGTCTCGTTTTCTTCCTTGCTAACAGAATACCGATTTTGTTCAGATATGGAGCATCGATGTGCTTAGGGAAGGTGAGCCCCTCCCCCAGCTCCTGAAGATTGCTTGGCCAAAACATTCATGCCACTCTCTTCTCCTTTGCTAGTGACTGGTTTAGGGTGTGTATGTGACCAGTTTGGCCAATGGCACCTGCAATGGCATAGGGAACTTCTGCAAAATTTTGTCCTTTGTTATCTAGAGAAACACGGAGAAGCAAGCCCTGTCCCTCCCCTTCTGCTGTGGATGTTATCACGTGAAGGCATAATGGAGCGCCAGTCACCCTGTGGCAGAGCAGAGAAAACCAAAAGAATCTTCAAGAACCCAACCTAGAGCTGTGACCACTTTGAACCACCTACCTCCAGACTTCTTACACAAGATAGTAAAGTAAGCTAAATAATGTTACTTACAACAAGAAATGCCCTGATACCCTACCACGTGGCCTGGGAAGTCCCTCCAACTTTTTCTGCTAGAGCTGCCCTACTCATCTCTAATTTACAGATCAACTAGTTTCTTTGGGAAGTCTTCGCTATAACTCCAGTTAAACAGTCCCAGACACTGTTATCTGCATATCCGCCTTTCCAATTTGACTGTGAGCGTCTCAAAATCAAACATTTTAACCCTTGGCAGAGGCCTTGGCATATGTTTAGCATTTATTAAATACTGAGTGAATGAATGAACAACAAAACAATGAATGAAAAGATGAAACTGCAGGATGCCTTCAAACCTTGGATAAAGACTTGATGACTGACAGACAGAATATGGAACCCAGGCTGTCTGCACTCTGCTATAGATTTCCTTTAGCTGGTGGTGAGCAATAGCAGAGATAGTGCAATGGGCATGTCCTATTTTTATCTGTCCAGAATGCAGCCTTCTCATTGGGAACTGCCCCTCCCCAATCCCCAGTAATTAGGGTAGCTCTACCATGGTAGTTGAACTAATGCCCCCAGACACCGATGGCACCTGGGTTAAGTGACTACTTCCATGGTGGAAAGCCACTCCTGTCCACTGAGATGGTTTCACTCTGCTTTAGTCTAGTATATGGATAAGATGTTATATAAAAATGGAGGAGATAGAAGAAAGAGCCTTCCCTCACCCCACCCCTACTCTGAAGGAGCTGATAAGCCTGAAGGTGCCAGTGCTATTTATCACTCCATACTAAGAATCAGTCAACGCAGAGGGGAAAAGAATCAACATATGTATGAGAGAACAAGACCTACAACCTTACAGGAGCTCTTGGATCTAACGATGCCTGAAGTTAAAATCCTCAGCCTTTTAATTTATGCGACCCAATCAATTTCTATAGTGCATTAGGCAAGTTCCAAGTAAAAAAACCCCAACCCAAACTAAAGAATTCTGACAAATACAGTCAATAATGATGAAAGCAGGCTGATAACACTCCTTCTATCTGCACAGCCTGTGCACCACCAGCACCTCTCAATTTTGACTAGTCTCTAGGATGGTGTCAGGAAGTAAGACAGCCCGGAGCAGGCCTAACTATGAACAACTCAGGGAAAAAAAAAAAAGTCCCCTCCCCCCTGAAAAATGCACACACCCACCAGCACCACAACCACCAACCAGATTTCTCCTAAAAGATAGTAATCTAAGCCTCCTGGGTCTCCCTTCGGTTCAGAAATGTGTGGGGATTGCTAGAAGGCCTAAAGTGTTACATTAACACCTAAATAAAATGGAGAGAACTTTCTCACCAAGTACTGCACTATGTACTTCATGAACATCACATAACTCAAGGCTGTTCTAATAATTATAAGTCACTTTACCTTTGAGGGAAACTAAGGACCAGCAAAGTTAAGTAATTTGCTCAAGGTATAACACAGCTAGTAACTAGAATTTAAACACCATTCTAGACTTTTTCCACGTCATCACCCTGATTCCAGGCCCTGGGAGATGGAGAGCACCCCTCCACCTCCTCCTACAACCTAAGGCCCCTAGAATCAAAGCAGCTTCGCACACTCAGCTTTTCGGAAGCCCCAGGTAACCCATGTGTAGGTCAGTTATTCAACACCAACACCAAAAGTAAAGAGACAGGCAGAAGGGGCAGCAGCACCCTCGCGGGCCCCTGTGAAGCGCGGCAAACGGAAAGGCGGGAGCTCGCTCCTGGCTCCTGCGTGGGCCTGAACCCCAGCACCAGCTCCACGCTCTGCTCAGCAGTCCGGCCCCCCAGCCTCCCTTCTCCTCACCAGCGCCACGGAAATAGTGGCCCCGCGGCACCCTGGCCACTTAGAGAGCCACGCAGTCCCCGTTCGCGCCTCCAGCTCCTACCCGGTCCGGATGTTCGCAGCTGTTCTCCCCAAGCCAGCGACCGGACCCCGACTCTCCGCCGTGCGGCTGCCTCGCGCGCCTCGCTCCCCGCGCGCGCAGGGCGGAGGCGCCCCGCATCGCCCGCCGCAGCCACTCGGCCCCTCGGGACGTCCACGCGAGCTCCGCAAGCCCCCCAGCCCCGCGCGGTGCCGCGCCGGCTGTGCCCGCCCCGCTCACCTGCACCGTCCGCGCCCGCCGGGCCTCTCGCCCAGCGCGCGGCTCCCGGCTCCCGGCTCGCGGCTCCCGGCTCCCGGCTCCCGGCTCCCGGCTCCCGGCTCCCGGCTCCCGGCTCCCGGCTCCCGGCTCCCGGCTCCCGGCCTCCGCTCCGAGCGCTCCCGCCGGGGGCCGGCGCTGGCTGCGGCCGCGCGGGGTGGGGGGCGGCTCCTCCCCGCTGTGAGCCACCTGGGGCACTAGGAGTGGGCCGAGGCCGGACAGGTGGGCCCCGCCCGCCAGGGAGCAGCCTCGGGCTCTGGTTCTGCTGGGAAACCTCACGGATCCTCCGCAGGGTGGAAGGGAGGCCCAGGCGACCGCGTGTTGGTGACACCTGGGACGCCTAGAGTTTGGAAAGCGGCAGGGAACGAGGACGCGGCCTTTTTCCACCCAACATGGCCAGCTCAAGAAATGGAATACAGAGTGACTGAGCTAGATTCCACCGAGCTCAAAGAGGGGGAGGTCAACCCCTTAACTTTGTAGAATGCAGAAACTGAGAACCGAAACCCTCAAGATGAAAATGATTGGACCAGGGGCACGGGTGAGTTAGTTTAGAACTGGAAGAACTCAAAAGGCCTTTTATGATCATTCGACCCTACCCCATTCCCAACTCAGCCACCCTTCAAACGATATTCTCCTTTTTTGATAATGGAATTAGGCTATAATAAAACCATAGCTGGTAGTGATATCCTCACCGCCCCTAGCCTGTGAGCCCAGGCAGGGCAGGAACCTCGCCTAACCACTGTTGAATCAACCAGAGCCGTGAACAAACTCAGGACAGAGCAGGTGTTCAATTAATACCTAATAAATGAGGTGTGGCCCAGTCTTTTGAATCCAGCCTCATGCTGGTCACGTCAGGCCAGAGTGGCTCCAGCATCACTCCCACTTTATCAGTGACAGCCCAGAGTCAAGCTGCCTGGCCTCCAGGCCACTGGTTCTCTCTATACTGCTTACTTCCCTTCCGACTGACCGCCAAACGGCTCGTGGGAGTTCTATACTCCCAGGGCAACTTTGTAAGCTGTCAAGCAAATCGTTAACTTCTAAAGATGTCTCCGGCAGGGGAACTGAAATATAATACAGTCCTGCCAGCATTACACTGTAGAAACACAGCCCAGAGTTTGGTCGACTGACCCAAAATCCCACAGGTGGTAGCAGAGCTGAGCCTGGAGCCCTTGAGGTGCTGGTAGGACCTGTGGCTGAGAAGTCTTGGCTGGGGACAGAACTTCTGCAGAAATGGGGCTTGGGTTAGGTCCTCTAATGAGATCTCTAATCTGTGGTCTTTCCATGCCTCTCAGAGGTCAAGTATGACCTGAGCCACTTGCATTTACTGAGGCCCTGACAGTTTCAAAAACAAGGACATGTCGAAATAGGATACAAAGAGTATGGCATATTTTTGTGTGTGTTCCACTGAACAAATGAATGGGCTTAACACACATACACATGAGGTGATATGTGATGCTAATTTCAAGACTCATAAAAGAAATCCATTCCAAGAGCAGTACAGGGAAAGCTGTACAACTTTAACGTTGCAATGGAGAATGTTCCTTATAACTATTTCAGCACACTTCTAAGACTATATATATTAAACCTCAAAGTCCCTAAACGAAGACTATCTGCCAAGGTGAGGTTAGCATCAAGTGGCCTCCTTCCCCCCAACAATAGGCTCAACACTCTCAGTCCTAGACCCCCATCCCCTTCATCAGTGAGTCCTGCACAGATAAGTTTTAAGGTCTGGTGTTGCCTGGCTGGGCACATCATATTGGGCATGGCCAACCCAGAAGAAGTTGCAGTGGATGCCCCACCTAGGTGTGCCTTACTTCCAGCTGTCCTCTATGGTAGGTGGGGAGGCTGGTGTCCCAGGGTGGGGCTGTGGTGGGCCCTGCCCATTGGGACAACTATTTGTACCAGCAGATGAGGCTGAGCTCAGGAACCTCTCTGGGTCTCATCCACATGAAGTGGGCCCAGCCCTTGTTGTGTGTTGGTTTCAGTCAGTGGAGCATGTGATCCCCTATGATTTAGGATCCTTCCGCTGTGTGCGATCTTGGCTTCACTAGGCTGGTAATTGATGCCACCCAGACTGGCCTGGGAATCATCAGGAAGACACAAGTTCTGCTCTGGCTCTGACAGGCAGCACAAAGAGAGCCAGCTAATAGACATTGGAGTGCTGAAAATAGGGACAAAACCATTGCTAGACTTCTTAGGAATCTAAAATGAATTAATTAATCATTGCAAATAACTGTTACTAGTCTCTGCTGGTCCCAAAGAAAATGATATTTCAATTAGGAAATCTTCTGTTTCTTCTCTATCTCTAGTATTCTGATAGTATCATGAAAGAGAAACTGTCCAAAGAGGAAATAATCCAAAAACTTTCCAAGCCTCAAGAGATATTCCCCTTCCTAATTTTTCCTACTTTTACTTAGGACTCAGTGTGCACATTAATGATGTATTTCACTTTCTCAGTACGTTTTTCAGTGAAGCAATGCATGTAAAGTTCCTAGTTTCTGGCACGTAGTAGCTGCTTGGCTAATTATAACTCATATAGGAAAGGTGTAGGGAAGCAGCCAGAAATATTAGAGTCAGAAAGAGCTATTTGCCTTTAGATAGGCAAATCTGATAACCAAATGATTAGGTTACCCAGACTTTTAAGTTCACTGGCTCTGGAATCAGACTGTTTGGGTTCAAATCCAGCCACCGTTTAACAAGTATGTTAATCTTTACATGTTCCGCTTTCCTCATTTATAAAATGAAAATACTGTATGTCACAGGAAAGCTGGGAGACACACATAGAATAACTATCAGTGAGCAGCTACTTGTGACAGTCAGGGTTACAGATTCTTAGATTCTCTTTTGAGAGCTGACTTTAGAGTAGGAATTCTTAATCAAGGGCCAGAGACCCTGAAACTGGATTCAATATTTTGTGTCTATAGACAGTTTTCCTGAAGAGAGCATCCAAAGCTATCCTTAGATTTGTAAAGACATTTGGGTCTTAAAGATAATTAGAAATCATTGCCTTTCAGACTTAGCCAAGGTTTTTAGAGCTGGAAGACTTAGAGATCATGTGGACCACCATCCTCCAGACATCCTTGAGGAGAGAGATCACCTGGGATGCCAGCTCAAGACCCAGATCTCTGCTTCCAAGAATTTGGATTTAGGAGAGCGAGGTGATTTTTGAATAAGGGCTCCAGATGCCACTTGCCTACAGGCAGCCTAGAAACTGGTTTCATCCAACCTTCTCATTTTTCAGGTGAGGAAACAAGCCCAGGGATCGGCTTAATTTGAAAGAGCTTCCACCCCACATCTGCCAGTGAGCCTCCCTTCTCTCTAGGTGAAGCCCTCGCCCCATGTGAACAAAGCAAGAGAAATGTTTCTCCCTCCACAATCCAAGTTTACACTAGGAGCACTCTAAAAATAAAATCAGGGTTTTTTTTAAGAGAAAAATAAAATGTGCAGCCAACTCTGTGTTAGCCCTTTAAGTCAAAGAAGCCTAAACCTTTTTTTGCCAGGACTGATACCTCATGCCATCACCCACCCCCCCTCACCCCAGCCCATCCCCTCCACATACCCACCTATCTAGCTCGCTTTACTATTTGAACAGCTGAGGCTATTCAGTTAACACTTTCAAGTGACGTCCTACAAAAATGTAGAGGTTTTGTTCCACTTCCTAAAGCCACAGGCTAATTAGATACTGAACAGGCTACTTCAGTCTGGTGACATTTAGTTATGTGAAGACCACAGTGGGGAACACCTCTTTTCTGGCAGATCTTGGCAAGAACTGAGTCTGAAGCAAGAACGGGGCAGACAGCAGCTGCAGCAGGAGTAGTTTTCAAAGTTATATTTCTGGGTTGCCCATAAGTGTCAGTTCAAGAATTACCAGATAAAATCCAGAATCTTCTCTGATTGGTGAAATTTTTTCCAAGGGCAGCCAAACACACATGTGTTTTTTAGGGGTTTCGATGTTCACCAATCACAGAGTCCTGATGTAGCAAAAAGTTGAAACAACCTTCCCAAAGTGTGTTGGGCATACCTCTTACGTACTAGGCCAACAAGCAAAGTTTCCAAGGTGGCTCCCTGGTGCAGTTCCATTCCCCTGAGAAGAGGACTATAAAAAGATGCAGGTGGCCACCTCAGGCTTGTGCTTGACCTGAGGCTGGACAGCAAATCTGCTTTTTCATATTTATCTCTCAGTATTCTCCTTCACATTGTTGAAGACTGTGTATCAGTGTGAATTTGCTTGGCTGCATAAAATACCTCACTGGGGATGTGCTTGCCCTCTTTCACTTGGGTTTCAGAGCAAGCACTGAAGCATGGACTGAAACGTATGTGTCTGCTTACAAAATCTCTGCTACACAAATGTCCAAATGGCTTTTTTGTTGTATTTCTAACCCTAAGAAATGAAGTTCTTGATTCTTCCAAATTTACTTCTTACTTTTGAAGGCAACACAAATATACTTATCATCTTTTTTAATTTGCAAGGTCAGTAAGGAATTGAAATAACCAGCGTGGAGAAAATTCTTTGTGTAAAATCAGAGTTTCGTTACCACTAACACATCAAGCAAAATTCAGGACCTTTGCAACTTACTGCGCCTTCTGCTTGAAACTGTCTCCAGATCTTTGCATGGCTGGCTGCTTCAGTCATTCACAGAGGCCTTCCCTGATCACCAAGTTGAAAATAGACCTGAAACACTTGCCATCGACAGTACTCTGTTTTATTTTCTTCATAGAACTTGAATGTACCGAGTCATTTTAGAAAGTGGCGTTCGTTGGTTTATAATTTGTCTCCAGGAAGATAAAGACTTTGTCTTGTCTTGTTTACCACTTCTCTCCAGCTCTGAAAGCAATACTGAGAACAAAGCAGGTGCTTAAATATTTGTGGAAAGAATGAATTAGTGCTAGCATTTTTGCAGAAAGCTTTGACTTCATCACATGACATTTCAGCTGCAGGGGTTAGATAACTTGTTGGGGGCACTCGGTTAACACAGGGAAGAGGGTGGACTACTGGAACTCAAGTCTATAAACTGCCAAAGTCCATTCTTGATCACCAGGTCCCTGACACATAGTGCCCATACAACAAATGACTGTGGCAAAACATTTTTACCCAACTAACCTCAAGCAATGCTTGATCTAATGCCAGAGAGGCTTCCATTGCCATCACAGTTACTGTCACTAGCTTTGATCTTTGCAGGCCACGGGTTGGTGCGGCAGAGTGAACTCTGCCTTCAGCAAAATACTCTGGGCCTGGTCTCTCCATACGGGATGAGGAGAGTCATTTAACCTCTCCTGATAGATCTAGATGATTCCCAAAGGCCCTCATACCTTTCTCTCTTACTCCAAGTATTGGTGACATGTACTTTATTTCTTCCAAGAACTCTCTAATTCACTGGCTCAGTAAAGTGGAAACCATTTTTAAAAGGCCCTATTTATTTACAACAAGCCATAGCAGAACTTGGGAATGGCAAAAATTGAGATGGGCAAGCTGAGAGCTGTAATAGAAGGAACCTGAGCTCTACAGCCAAAACTACCAGGTGACCTTG